>JAMQGT020000365.1:0-136264 GCA_024447675.2 Pterophyllum scalare | reverse complement strand
ATTGCATGCTGCATACTGGCAGCTCATATATGGCCTCCATGAATCACTACAGAACAGAAATGAGTGGGGATTTAATTTTATCAACCTGTAGGCTGTGATTTATTCTTTCAATTAAATCCACTTGGATAGGTTACCCAGATGGTGCCATCTAACAGAATCCCTACATTCCCTTCAGTAGGCTGCAGAAGCATTGCAGTTGGTGATATTTAGGGATCTGTTGGAGTTTCAGAATTTTCCATTTAATCTAATGAATTTTAAAAACATATATGCAGTGGTTATCCGGTAAAATGTGGACACACGTCTGAACTCAGTCATTGTTTTAAAAATGTCATCTGGTGCTGGTTGGCTGAACTGACATTTACTTAAGCGAGTTAATTCTTTCTGTCTCTCTTGAGCCGTAGTGCTGTGCATGTTGGTGTCCTGGCTGGATGATCAAGATACTATTGTAATAATTTTTTCTTTTTTAGGATGGACCTTAGACAGTATAAAAAGATGAACGTAACTACCATAATGTCACCCATTTGATTCTGAAGTGTTGTTTTGATCCCTCCAGATGAACATTTTCGCCATCTGGAGGCTTTGGAATTGGATTGTGTCCTTACCTAATGAACACCCCCCCAGATAATCCTCCCTTTTATCATGCTTCCAGAATCAGGTTTATAGTTGGGGCTGGATAAGGTGATCCTGAACCATCCCTTAGTTATGCTGCAATAGGCCTAAGCTTCTGGGGACTTCCCATGATGGACTAAGTGTTTCTTTTTCATTCACTTCTTTTCACTCTGTTTATACACCACTCTGCATTTAATCATTAGTTATTAATAATGCTCTCTTCCACAGCATGTGTTTTGTCCTGTCTCTCTCCCAACCCCCAGATGACTGCCCCTCCCTGAGCCTGGTTCTGCCGGAGGTTGCTTCCTGTTAAAAGGGAGTTTTTCCTTCCCACTGTCGCCAAGGGCTTACTCATAGGGGGTCATTCTGACTGTTGGGCTTTCTCTGTAATTATTGTAGGGTTTTTACTTTACAATATAAAGCACCTTGAGACAAGTTGTTGTGATTTGGCGCTATATAAATAAAATTGAATTGCATTGCATTCAACTTTTGAAAAATAGTATGACAAAGATTTACAAAATAGGTTTAATTTTTAATTTAATTATTTATTTATTTTATTCAATAAGTGACTGAGATGCTGAACTCAGCAGGAAAATGTTTGCAGGGGTCACGTCACTGACTTACATAGGATTGCCCCCTGGTGACCTTAAAAAGAATGCAGATTTAAGGCACCTCTGCACTGCTTAATTTATACTTCGTGCTGACTCTTTGTGGAGGCAAGCTGTCAGTTGCCAGCATTTATGCTTGTGTGTGGTATGCCTGTGTTGCTCTGCAGTTTCGCTGCCAAAACACTAGCTGCCGGTGACATCTCACTCTCCATGCTGATCCATTCTCTTCCAATTGATCTGAAAAATGATGGCAGAAGAAGTAGTATCCAGATTTGTGCGGGAGGAAACAGCGTTGCTGAAAGGCCACTGGCGTGATGTGTAGTTGCATTACATTGTAGGGTTTCAGAAGCGTTTGTGGTTAGAATGTACAGCGCTGATTTAATGCAGAACTATAAATCCCCTTTCCAGACCCAGACATTATGTCCACCTTTTATATAGTAAAAGCCTCCTGAAATCCCCCAGAAATCCAAAGATGATCAGCCAGAGCAGCAGCTGAAATAACAATTAAGTTTTATGTCATTGCAATAGAAAAAGGAAATAGACCAGTATAAGAAGACAATAAAAACAAAGTTTATGCCTCTAAGGAAAATTGCATTGGAGAAAAAACAAAAAACAAAAAAGGACTTGCAAAACACTCGCCCATTCATGTGAATGAGCGAGTGTGTCCAAACTTTTGACTGGTACTGTATTTGTCTTTCACAAGCTCAATGCCAAACCTTTAACCTGCATTGTGACTGTTTAGATATCAGATTTTTAGACCACCTTTCAGTATTGTCACATTGTCTGACAAATCTACGTTTAGTTTGTTGGGGTTTCTCGCCCTAGTATATACATGAAATCTGGTGTTTACATTGAAGAGAAAATGATGGGGTCATTGAGTAGCCTTCCAGCAATGTGTTTCACAAACATGTTAGCAAATCACCGTGAAGACACCCCTTGACTCTGCAGCACCATCTGCTCAGCTGTGATGTGGTCTGTGCTGCATGTGCTGCAGGCAATGCAGAAAGTATTGTAAACAATCAAGTTGGGAGCCGCTCTGCTGGGCAAATCATATGATGGCAACTTTTGCGAAATATCCCAAGTAGATTTTTCTGCATTGTCTTACCCGTTTTGCGACATGTACACCGATACGGATCTGTGATGGGACTTGGTTGATGAAATCTCTAGTTTCACGCATTTCAGTTACTTCAGTTATTCATTCATTGAAGGCTTGTTTTGTTCAGCGCTTATTGCCAGTAGTCACTGAAATATTCAACCTAAGTTGGTGCTGATTTTTCTTTTTCTTGCCTCTTTAGCTGATTTCTTTACAGTAGCCTGCCATTTAAGAACTTAAACATTTTACTAACTTTTAAAAAAAAGTGTGTTTGTCAGCAGACACTTTCCAACTTGTAATTCAGAACAGCCAGTGTGTTTCTACTACTGTTTGCGATCTGCATCCACCCCATAGTTTTTCCCTATCTGTGGAAGGCTGTCGGTCCACTGTTTACATCAGCTGTGAGATGTCTCCACCTTTACCACTGCTGTAAAACTTTGTGAAAGGAGTCTGATACGGGTCGATGAGTCAGGGAAGCTCGCTTCTCATCAATGACAGCGACACTGAGGTGAGTTGTTGAGAATATGGTGAATATTTCTAAGCACTGCTCTTTTTTGCCTCTGTTAGCTGCTCTTTTAAGTGGCGTTAGTGAAACTGTCTTCGAAGGGGATGCAACTATTGGACTGTGACGCTTGGGTGAATGAACTCTAATACCATGTGAGACTGTAATCAAACTGTTTATCAGAGGGAAAGTGTGATTTAAAAAAAAAAAAATTATTTATTTTTTGTTGTTGATGTTTTTGGGTTTTTTTTAGGACACTCGAGCCTGACATTAGCTGGCATAATGTTAGCTTATTACCAGCTGTTGTTGCTGTTTAGCTGGCTCTTGTCAGCTATCTGGAGACACGAGGGTCACATGTCAAGTTGCTGACAATAAGTAATTGCAACAATATCGGGAATAAACAAGCACAATTGTGCACGTTTTCACATGTTAGAGCCCTGACTTCAGTTCAGGAGATGAGGGTTGAGGTGAGAAGAAAGAGGATGAGATTTTATTAAGAAAATGCCGGTCACGTCTCTTTCTTTCGCATTTTTGCCACTCTGGTGAAGGGAAAGAATTTAAACGTCCCTCCACAGCAGGCTAACGGCTATGCCTTCTCTTCCGGAAGGGAGATGTCCCTGCTGGCCACTGCATTTAAAGATGATGGGGAAACATGGCGTCTCCCACAAACCGAGTGCCCGCTCCTATGTATTTTTAATGGATTAACTTTGACTTAATGAGGAAGCATCAGTTTGTTGGAAGACGTAATTATACACTAATCTATGTGTATTTATGAGTACAATGTCTTTTTTTTTCCTATTAAATGACCACAAAAAATTACTGACTGTACCTTTAATGGTTTAAATAACATTAACATAACTTTTACTTATCTCTTTCTGAAACCAATTGCTTCAGCACTATCTTTGTTTTAATGCATGTTTGGGCAGATATCAGTAGCAACACTCAAATTTGAATGGACAGCAGCACATTGTTCCATGACCCATGCATGTCAGCTCTGAAACATAAGGGATTGAGTAGGCAGTGCCAATGCAAATCAGTCATCAGGAAATACATTGACAATATATTGCCATCTGCATATCTATCTCACTCTTTAAGTTCACAATTCCCAGCAAACAACAGTTTAGTTTTGTTTTGTTTTTCCAAGTTGACCAGAGTTCAGAAGTCTGTCTCACTGTATTCAGTCTGAATATGTTATTATTATTTGGTTCACTGAACAGTTCTTACAGCAATGCTTAAAGCCAGAAGACCGGAATATCGTTGGCGCCTGGAGATTGTCTATTAAAATGAAAAGGGAAGAAGTTTGTGTCAATATAAAAGGATTATCTTTTACGTCCCAGAGCAGAAGAGCTATTATGATAACCAGAAAATGGCTCTGGTCACTGTCAGAGATGCATTTCCTACAGGCAGTCAGTACAGTTATCTAGGACAAAATTTCAAAATTGCCTGAATGTTTGATGGCCATTGTTTGTTCAGTTTGCTGTAGTTCTTAAACTCTAGTGGATACTGGTAATTGGTAATTAGCCATCTAATACCTTTTTGTGCAAGGGAGCTACGGTTATTATTGGTTGTGATTTTTTTTTTTTTTGGAAATAAGTCATATTTAACCAAAAACAGTGACTCCATATTGTAGTGCGTTACACATTCGCTTAGCAATTGAAAGGTTGCTGGTTCACTTCCAGCTGGAGACATAAAACTCCGCCAAATCAACCATGTGACCCCTTGAGACAAGAGAGCTGCCAAAAGAAGTTTTTATGTTTAACTGAAAACTCCCTATGCTTTTCAGGATGGAAACAGCTGAATGCTAGTTAAATAATTTCATGTTACCGTGCATCTTTTCTAATGGGGTTCCATCAATAGAAAAGTTTTAATTGTGGTGAAAGTGGATTATTCCACTAGCAGTGTCTTACAATAGGATTCTTCAAACATGGATTTATTTATAAAGTTTTAAGAAAACCTGCACATGTAGTACATCAGTATATGTTCGTTAATTGGGGTGGGACATATAGCCTCAAAATGTTATCACAATATTTCAATTTGTGATAACAATAAATTTGCAATAATGATATTTCTGATATAGGAGGAAAATTACAGAATATTGTCTTCTTGATGCTTGCAGCAGAAAGCGGTATTTATGGGTGTAATTAAATGAAAGACATTTTCCTTCTTTTCCAGTGAGCTCCTGTCATTGATGACACACTTTCTCATTCGAAGTATTAATCAAGGTACCAGCAGCAGCGGTATTATAGTGTAGTCATAGCAACACAGCATCCAGGGAGGCAGCTTAAGTCAAATATAAGCACACAAGTAGCCAAAGTACTGTTTTCCCTGAAATTAATAAGTGAAAGTATAACTGCTTAACATTTAAATTAACAATAACTAAACCAACTTAACCTTTTAACTCTTCAGAAGCCATTCAATATTATCACATAATAAAACTAAAAAATAAATAAATGTTTGTTTCTTGGGTAGACCCCCCCCCCCCATCCTCTGTTTGCTCTTCCTGTCATATGGAGTACGCCCTGCGGGTGCAGCTAATGATGCTTGGTTGAGTCACGTGTTTACTTCTGGGTCGCACTTCACCAGCTGCTGCTATCTCCTCCTTCGTAGCCTGGTTATACCCAATGGTGTTTCTGCCTCAAGTGTTGTTTCCACTTTTAGCACGAACAGCTTTCTTGCATAATTTGCAGAGTACTGTGCTTTGTTGGTGGTTGTTGAAGTAGCTTCCTTTTTACTAAATTGCCTTTAGAGGGTGACACGTACTCTTGCTCTCAGATGTGCCTGGGCTAGTTAATATCTTGTTGTAATCAGCATAATGGGTACCTTTCCTCTGCAGGAGCTCAGGGTAGCAGGTGCAAGGTACAGCAAACCTTTACAAGAACGGCACCCGAAATGAAGGCTCAAGTTGCCTTAAATTTTCCAACAGCAGTGGAGAAAACAAAGAAGTTGCAGTGCTGATGTTTGATGCATTAGCCTTTATGGCAAACTTTACCATCTATGGCTGTTAAAGGAGCTGCTCATCATTGTGATTCCAAGTTACTGCCTCCTCTCCAAAAAAAAGGAAAAAAAGTTTGTTCCAAGTTTAATCAGTCAGCCTCAAGCAGTTCTTTCAGGGCAGCTTAGAGAGGCCTACCTCTTAGTAGGTACTTTTTTCCCCACCCTGAAAGTGACCCTAAACAAGGTCCGACAACTGGACGATTCGTATTATCTAAATAGGCACGCAGGTGTCAAGCTGCTCTGAAGTAGCTTAGGAACTCTTACAGTGGAAAACAGCCATAAAGTTCTGAGTTAGCTCAGTTATTTGCTTGACACTTTACATTGTGGGAGCCAGAACGCTGCCAATAGCAGTAATGCTGATTTTCCTTTTCGGTTCACAGCCTTTTGGATGGTCCTGGTATTTCATGACGTAAAATCTAAACATGATCATTTTAATTGATGGTTATTCCACTCAGCTGTAGGAAAATGTTTAACACAGCAAATCGAGTGCATAGAGTTGATGAAACTCTCATTGATTAAACACATTTTAACTGAACTGACAAATGAGGTTAAATAATGAACATCCCAAGCCATGTGTAAATCCAAAGTTACATTTGTCATGTATAACTTAGGTTTTTTTTTTGTTTGTTTTGTTTTGTTTTTATATTGACATCTCTGGGGATGTACACGGCAGTGTTATAATTCCTTCATGAAGCGCATTTTTGCTGTAGTTGTTGTGTTTGCATTGTAATTGCATGCAGAAAGGCATTAGAGTGTTAAATGTATTTATCTAACAACGTGTGACAGAATGAAGCTTGTCTGTCTCGCACAAACTGCGATTCTATTTAAGGGATTAGCATGCAGTCAGAATAATTTATGCCCCTGCCTGTCACAATATATTACTGGTGGTGACATGTTGGAAACAGCTGATGAGACTTCAGTTGTGCCTCTCAGCTCCCTGTTAAGGTATTGAGAGGAAATGAATTTGAAGGTGAATGATCTGCAGGATTTTTGTTTGCAGAAAGTTCTTGTTGGATTTTTTTTAATGCTGCACAGAGCAAACACAGATTTAGTAATGCAGTCATCTCTTCAGTGCGCTTTTTAAGTAAATGCATTTTGCAAGATAAGGTGCTGCTCAGGACTTATCCATAAGTGCTGGCATTAAGTCTGTGTGCATTTTTATTTATTTATTTTCTGTACTACACACACTATACGATGACTGTGTTTCCTGCCTTTATTCATCCACGAGCCCTTCCCTGTGGGCGGACATGATCACATACCTAGACCTCAGGTTATTGCAACATTTCTCAGGGTGAGGTCCAATGTGTGAAGTGGGCTTGGGTGCAGCTTCTGAATGATTTCCTTTCTGTTCATTTTGTTGAGAAGGTGAAGGAGATGCTCTCGGGCTTTTGTCTCCACTCACCGCAGCCTCATACATCTAACCTTCTTTAATCCTGTATCAACAGAAAGAGAGGTATGTGTCTATTCAGAGGAAGCTACATCATTCTCTTTGCTTATTCTAGATAATTATTGACAGGGTGATTGTGTGTGTGTGTGTGTGTGTGTGTGTGTGCAAGTGTGACTTTTTCTGCCCTGGAAAGGAGACATTCCTGTTGGGTGTGCCAATGTGAGCAAAGTGGTTTTCAGCTATTGAAAGCAGCAGAACGTCAAACATCTGGTGATCTAATAATAACTTATTTTTGTTTTGATGCTGGCGAGTCCACTGTGTTGACTCACAAGGAGTTTGTGTTATTTTCTTTAAAATACTCTTTCTTATGGGCACATTACTAACAAATCAGTGTGTTGATACTTGCATATACTGTCTGAGGTTAAGGTCAGTCAAGGCTGATGCAGTTTGTGTCAGACCATTTGTACATTTGTATTTCTAAATTCCCACATCTGCTCATAGTAATTTTTTTCCCTTTTTGCTTCTGCCAGCACTTCCTAACCATCTGTTTGTCTAATAGTTTCCTTAGTATAGGAGTTTATAAATAGTTTCAGGTTCAGGGCCTTACCTAAAATCATAATGGTGCTGTTATGAATGATTTTTTCTTTTTCTTTCTTTTTTTTTGAACTTTTGTATTTATAGAGGCTGCAGTAGGTTATTGTTCATCCCAGTGAAAAATTATACTGGACAAAATTGATGGTGTTTTTGTATCAGGAAAGTCAATACACTGTTAAGAAAGAAGCAATTAAGTATCGTGGGTCTTGGGAATGCTGTTGTACCTGTTGAGATTATTAAAGATTAGTGATGGGATTGAATTTCTTCTCACCAAGAAAAGTCAGACTAGATAAGTTGGAAGAATTCATGCATCACATGGCCCTGACAGAATGTGGGTCTTTCTTTAAAATACTCAAAATACCACAGATGATTTCACTTATCAGATTGTCCTTTATGCCAACAGAGTCTATGTAGCTTGGATGTGTTCATAACATGGTCTTTGTTTGTTTAACCTTGATAAACTATATAATGTATGTGTGATTCTGCTAAATGTGATTTTGAATAACAAAAAAGATCCAATCAGCATCAACTTGATGTTGATTGGATCAGGAGCAAAAAATTATATATATTATTCTGAGGCATTTGTATCTTGATGTTTTTTTTTTGTTGTTGTTTTTTTTGGTATCAGTTTCAGATGTATTGCACACCTGTTACAGATCCAGTGGGGTATGCTCAGTCTCATCAGCAGCATGAATGGCACCCAGGCATAAATCTAGCTCAATTTCTTTCCTGTTAGAAAAACCACGGACTTTATGTCCTGACAGGCTGGAGTTTGTGCAACCTGCACAAACACAAGAATTCACCATGATTGGAGGGGAAAATTTAAAAAAAAAAAAAAAGTGAAATGCAAGCTTAAACTTGTGAAACAGACCAACTCACTGCATCACAACCACACAGACTCACTACCACCTTCTATAACTCGGTGACTACGGCTTGAATGACTTTCCTTTGTGATGCAATATGAAGAGTTTTGGAAAAAACGTTTTTAGAGCGCTGCTCAAGATGCACGCTTCATGTTCATGCGAATTTCTGTCTTCATGTTTCATAAAACATTTAAAGTTGTCCATTAACTTATCAAACTGTAATTTCCACGAAATATTAAGTGTAAATGAGTCAAAAATTCAGCCTGCAAGTTGTTCTTTAAGTAGCTCTCGCCTCTGTTTGTACCATTGATTTCCCAACTGCTTTTAGCTCAGCAAGCCGGGGCAATCAACTGCTGCTTCTTTGAGATTCCCTGCAATTGAAATTCAGGCTAATGTACTATCATTTCTCAGCTCGTCTCCATTTCTGTGCTGAATGTCAGTGATGTGGTGTCACTGAGCCCCCTGGAGAGAAATCTGCCTCCCTGTAAGTCACCAGATAATGGGTCTAATGGGTTTGACGTACAGGACCAATTACAGGAACACTGCATGTGTTCAGGTGATGGCAATTTATCAACTGTGAAAGTAAAAGGGGTGGGGAAAAAAGTTAAAAGGAAAAAACAATAACTCCATTTTAGAAAAAAAAAATGACATTAAAGGAAAACTTGTTTAATTATACTTTAGCAGGTAAAACTTTTGTTTAATTGAAATACAGCAGTGTACACTCACTGGCCACTTTCTCAGGTACATCTGTTCAGCTGCTCGTTAATGCAGATATGTTAAATGGATGGGTTCTTATATGGCACTTTTCTACTCTACTTCAGCACTCAAAGCGTTTTATACAGCACGTCTCATTCACCTATTCATACATTCATACAAGCACTTTCTATATCAAGTGCATTCTAAGATTCACGCTCAACATTCAACTCAGGGTTCAGCATTTTCCCCAAGGATCCTTTGGCATGCTGGAGCATCCAGGGATTGAACCACCAACCTTCCAATTAGTAGATGACCTGCTTTACCTCCTGAGCCACAGCCACCCCGGATAGCTAAACAGTCAATGTCCTTTAAGTGACTTTGAATGTGGCATTGTTGGTAGTGCTAGATGGGCTGTTCTACGTATTTCTGAAACTGCTGATTTACTCACAAAATTCAGGTCATCTCAAACTGGTTTCTTGAACAAGACAATGAGTTCACTGTACTGGCCTCCACAGTCACCAGATCCAATGAAGCACCTTTGAGACGTGGTGGAACAGGAGATTTGCATCATGGATGTGCAGCCGACAAATCTGCAGCAACTGTGTGATACCATCATGTCAACATGGACGAAAATTTCTGAGGAATGTTTGCAGCATCTTGTTGAAACTATGCCACAAAAAATTAACTGAGATTCTGAAGGCAAATGGTGGTTCAACCCAATACTAGCCAGGTGTACTTAACCGAATGGCCGGTGAGTGTATTTATGAGCACATGAATAATGATATAAAGGTAAACACCTCACCACTCTGAATTTGACAGCAGTGTAGTGGCATTAAATGGCTCTCTCTCTCTCTCCCCTCTCTCTCTTTTTTTTTTTTTTTTGGCTGCTCCCTCTTTTACCAGAGGTCGCCACAGTGGATGGATCCGCATATTTGTTTTGGCACAAATTTTGACCGAATGCAACCCCATAGGGATTTGTGCCTCCTCTTCGTTTTGAACGAGGGAGCTTGACAGGTTATTATTAACGCTGTGACATAGATCTACTTCTTCCATTTAATTTATTCAGAAACTATTTCGATGCAATTCTTATTTATTTTTTATTTTTTAGTAATTGCATCAGAAAGATACCAATGAACTTACCGTTTGCAAACAGCAGAAATATGCTTTTTTTTAAAAAAAAAATTCATTCAGCTATACATAAACCTTCTATTTGTTTTGTTTTTCGAGCACAAATGGAACACAAACTGAAAGTCCTGCTAATTTATCTGCAGTGTTTTTGTTGATGAGACATCAGACTCTACAGACAGCTGGCCAACCAGCTACCCAGTCAGAATAAAGTAGAATCCACACAGTGTTCGCTCAACTTCCATTGCTTCATATCTTGAAGCCAGAGATAATATCTTGTCATCAAATACAAACGTAGCTCAGGCTCTTTTTCAAGTGTAGCCCTATCCTTAATGCAATCTCTGGATGTGGAAAAGCCAGAGTCGGCAGTCCCTGATCCACATTGACCACCTAGTCTGTGCCACAGTGGCAACTCAGGGTGGTTCATGCAGCTACATGTCATCTTGGTTGTTTTTTACCTTACATGACACCCACAGACAGACACAGATTACTTCAAATAACATAGTAAACGTTTCTTCAGCACCTCTTTGCCCCCTTGGATTGGTTTTTCTTCCAGTCTTTTTTAGGGACCTAAAATGCCCAGTCTGCTCTGATTGGTTAGCTGCTTCTGGTGCATATGGTTTGGTGAAAATGTGGCATTGGTCTCCAAATGAAGTTCCAGACACATATTACTAGTAAGAAAACAGAATTTAACTGACCACAGTTTATGGTGCCACAAGCAACGGGTCTGAATACTTATTATGGTTGATTAGGTATAGACTAGTAAGCATAATTTATTTAAATTTGAACTGACAGACTCTCAGACACGCAAACACAATAAAACTGTGTGCTCTTCTACAGAGGACCCTCAGGTCTCATCTTAGTTAATGCAAATGTTGTGAACGGAAGAGAACGCAACTCTTTAGAAAAACATGTCCGTCTTAACCTTAAATATGGAGTTAGCTTCAACTCGAAAGGATGTCTAGTAAGAGAGAAGCTTATTATTCCATGTTGAATAGTTAGACAAATCTGACAGTTAATGAAATTAATTTTAAGTTTTGTTAGTAGGCATGATTTAGTCCTCCTGTCACTCGGGTTGTTTGTATTCTGCTTAGTCAAAGGAAATAGCTGTAATAGTAATGATTAGACACTGGTTTGCCTCTTTATTTTGACCACAATGAGGTCATCTTTATTCTGTTATGTTTGTTCTGACCAGCTGCAGGTAACATTGCAACAATGTAACAGAAGTCCCCTCCTTCACTCTGACTTCTCCGAGCCACCTGTTTTCTTGTGCACATGTATTGCTAGTGACAGAGAAATGCAGTGCTTGTTGGGGAAGATGCTGCTAGACACAGGTGGCTTTTGAGTAATCAGAGGCCTGATTAATTCATGCCTGTAGATGAAACTGATGGGGGAAAAAAGGCTGTATTTGAACTTGGGATTATAGAACTAACTCAGCTTTCCTTATTGGTGTTCCCTTAAAAAAAAAAAAAAAAAAGCATGTCTTTTCATTAGGATTGGACACATTTGAACAGAAATTTTTTCAAATAATGTGGCACAGTCATTTTCCTTGCCTTCAATATGAACTACATTTAGTTTGGGAAATGTTCACCACAAGAGGTGTTGTGTAAGAAGCTCAGAGGAGTGGCAAAGTCTGAGGTCAGTAGATCAGATCACGTGATCCTGTGTGTCAGGGTGGGGTCAGACTAAGACTTTTCTTGGCAGACTAGGAGACACTGAGGATTATAATGCTTAGAGGGAGATTTAGCTTCGACTCGAAAGGATGTCTAGTAAAAGAGAAGCTTATTATTCCATGTTGAATAGTTAGACAAATCTGACAGTTAATGAAATTAATTTTAAGTTTTGTTAGTAGGCATGATTTAGTCCTGCTGTCACTCGGGTTGTTTGTATTCTGCTTAGTCAAAGGAAATGGCTGTAATAGTAATGATTAGACACTGGTTTGCCTCTTTATTTTGACCACAATGAGGTCATCTTGATTCTGGAGGAACTACGCAGTGTGGTTCTTAGACATTAACCTAATGACAGCCTTGAAATCTGCACAGATTGGGTCTGCCTTCTTGGCTTCTTACCTACTTTTCAGCTTTGTACTTGTTCTTTGAACTGTTTAAGAGCCTGAAATACCAAAGTTTCAACCACCAGGCTTACAGCGAGGTTTTTCTCCCTTCCTCGTTTGGAGGGCAATACAAAGAGAAATGTTGAAGAACCAGTCAACCATGCGCTTATAGTACTGTGGTAGGTTGGCAGCAGCATCGCTGCCTTCACTTGTATTTCACAGCTGCTGAAAAGTCAAAGCTGAGCACAGTGAAATCGTTGTGGACCAAATATAATGGAGAATTTTAGTGGTAGGCTTATATACACATTGCAGTTTTCTTTTTTTTCCTTTTCTTTTTAATGGTGCCTTTAGTAGGGTTTGCCTTACTTCCTGTATTTTGTGTTTTCTTTGGTTCTCTTTCCTAAAGTCTGCTTTAGTCTGGACATTATTACAGCCAAGTCTGCTGAGAAATATTCAGATTATATACACAGATTTTGTTCATGGTGTGAGGAATTTTCTCTTTTTAGTGTTATTCTCAGGCTGGTAAGGTTACATGGTAACATTCATGTTATACTGTGATAAACATGACAATTACCATTATGGTGTCTGTAGAGGGGTGTCCAACTATGGTGTCTCCATAGTTAGACACCTCTCTTTGTCCTTCAAGATAATGAAACGGAGAAGCAAAAGAGTTTTTCCACCCTGACTGGGCTGGCAACTTCTGTTAGTTTTCAAAATATGCACTCAGTCAGGCCTGTCAGTGTTGTTTTCTTCTCTCTCTCTGTGTGTGTACAGAAGTCAGGGAGGAGGAGGAGGAGCCAGGTCAAATTCAAACAGCTTTTCTAGTTTCCCATTGCTGACTTTTCTGGGAATAAAGTGGAACGTCCTTCAGAGGCTGCAGCAGAGGGAGGGAATTGGGGCACTATGTTGAAAACTATGAATGAACAAGAAAAGAATCTCAGAGGCTTGACCTGGGGATATATGTAGTGTCCTCTCCAGAATAGCATGCTTAACATATTTGGTATTAGTAAAACATTATCTGTAAGACCAGAGTTGTCACGTAGAACCCTTAAATGTCTCACACTGCCTTGGTGACGGACTCCCAGAATACCTCAGGATCACATTTCATCCACATGTATGGGGACCTCCTGCAAACTACATGTACATCTAAAGCTTGTACCAGCAGTGCATATCTCCGTCATACATCTTCTGTTTATTAGACCCCCTTGCTTTTGGTGTGGCGGAGCCATCACAACCTTTAAATGTCTTGTCTGGTGAAGCTTGATCGACCTCAAGCACAGTTCCCTCGATGCTCTCTCTGTCAACAGAAATAATGAGATTTTAACTATTTGTTCCACTTTCTCATTTCAGTTCCTTGACAAGAGGCCAAAGAGCCAAGACAGGAACACCTTATCACCTTTTTTCCAAAGGCGTGCTCTTGCTCATCTCCTGCAGCATCCAATACACAGATAATATTCAGCTGCGTACTCAAATTTTAGGGCAGCTTTTGTATTGCTAGGTTTGAAATTTCCATTCAGTTTTTTTTGGCTTCACCAGAATCACTGGCTTTCCCTGTGTTTGTGTTGGATTTTTATATGACTAAATTTCATACATAAATCATTATTTAAGTCGTGTGTTGTCTCAAGGCCATATGGCGTTCATTTGCACTGTCACAGACATAAAACATTGACAGCCCTTTTCTTGTTTGGGCCATATGGCATGTGTGGGTGTATGTTTGTGCATTGCTGGTGCGGTGTGCCGCCACTTCTCAGCATCACTTTGCCTGCGTGTGTTCGCACACGCACGCACAGTCTGGTATGTGTGTAAGATTTTTAGCTGAGCGCCTGTGGTGACCAGAGCATTGTGTGTGTATATGTGTGTGCGTGTGTCCCAACAGGAGGAATGCCAGCTCCTGAGCAGAGCCCAGTGACGGAGGAGGGGCTTCTGCTGACCATCCGCGACAGTTCAACTGGCCGCAACATGGAGGCTGACAACACCGCCAACAACATCCTGGCCTCTGTTAAAGAACAGGTAGTGGGTTTCTTCCGTTCACACTGGGCTAACAGCCCCTTTATATTACACAAAGAAGCATGACGTATGTATGGCATTTTTTAAAATTTATTATTTGTGTTACACACCATGTTAACACTGTAAACATATAACTTGTAACTGTGGCACTGAGCCCAAAGTCAAGTTGTCATATCTCAGCATGTGAGATGACGAAAAGATTTTCATTTACAGCCGAATGCAGAATCATCACAGAGATTTTATTTGCTTTATGGTATTGTTGAAAACCTGAAGTGGAATAAGTTGAACAAGGGAAGCGATTCATTGTTCATTGCCTGCAGTCATGGCCTGGCTTGTATCAGAGGACAAGTAGGAAGATCTTCTCAAACAGGGTTTGAGAGCTTGAGTAGGGATGTGCCCTCTGACTCACTCCCTTCCCTCTCTGTGATTCATCCACGCCCCCTTTGGTTAAACACACACACATACACACTCCTTTTCCTTTCTGGCTTCACTCCAGTTCTTCATATTCTTGGGAATCCAGCACAGGGCATAATGTGCTAAAAAGATTTCGATCATTTTGATCAACATTCCAGAACAACACTCAAGTTGAGGTCAAGTTTGAAAATAATTGATTGTGTTCTCTGGTATTTATTGTTTAAAAAGGAAAAAAACCAAAAAGCCCACACAAGTTGTGTAAAGATTTATCGCAGCGAAGTGTGCATTGTTTTTATGAGTGAGGAAGGAAGGAAAGAAGGAAGGAAGGAGGGAGCACCTGTCATTGCTGCTTCCTTCCTTAGAATAATCCTCAGTGGCTCATCCGGTTGGAGCAGATATCCATGCAGGCGAGCAGGAAGGGCGAATAGCCTGCCTGAGCTGTTGCTTTTAGAATGACTGGCTGGAGGCATGGCTCAGTGGGGATTCCTGCTAAAGAATCGATACTATAAAATCATGGTTCTCCTCGCTGTTTATACAGTACAGAGCCGGAGAGATGAATAAAGGGATGGGTGAAAAGAAAAGTAGGTAGGAGGTCAGAGACAAGGTTAGTTAGGTTTCTCTCCCCCCTCTGCTTAGATGTGAAGTTTTCCTGTGATTGTTGAGCGAGACCTTCGAGGGATTGCGCTTTGGATGTAAACATGCAAGTTTGCTGTCCTGTAGCCATGGTTGTGGTTAGGGCTGAAGCTAAAGAATAACAGTGCTTGAAAGAGTGTTTGGTAAGTGTTCATTCTGTTAAGGCTGCATACTTTATTTTTCATCTCTTTGTTCTGACTCTTTACTGGCAGAGTTTCCTCCCTTCAGTACTCTGTTCATTCCTTGTCTTCCCTCCTTTTCCTTCCCTTTGCAAATTTAGTTTTTGTCACTGCTAGTCACAGCTGCACGGGCTTTGCCCAAATGACCAAAGAAGGAAAGGCTCACCAACATGTTGGCGTTTATTCACTTAGACATGTTGCACTTACTCTTTCCTTTTTTTTTTCCTTTTCTTTTTTTTTGCCTGTAATTTTAGGATTTAGTTATGTTGCACTGTAGTTATTGGTGTTGTGTTTGCTCTGTGTGCTTGTTTAATTGCAATCACCATTTGGATGACACATCCGTAGTGCTTTATTATAGATCCACTGTTTAAATGTCAAAGTATTTCTTGCTGCTCCTTCTTGTTTGCCTTTCAAGAAGCACACATGCTGTTTTTCAAGCCTGAGTCAATCCAGGGCAAATGAACTGTATTGTTATTCAGAATTAACTTCAGGAATTCTCAGTCTTCAGTTATCTTTGAATTAGAATTTAATTTAACCAAAGGGATGATTGAAAGCCATTATTTTTATTTATTTATTATCTGTTTCATCTTCAGTCTAATTAAAGCAACGGGAGGCATTGGCAGGCATTCAGACCAGACGAATAGTTTGGTATTTTTCATTATTTTATTTTATTTTATTTTAATTCTTTTGTTTTTGCTTTCACTTTATTAATTTGACTTAATTTGAATGACTGTGCTTCTTTCTGTTTAGTTTTTATTATTGTTTAAAAATCTTTAGTTTTAGGGAATTGTTTAGTATTTCCAGCACTTTCTGTCAATTACAGTAATTTGTAAGGGCAAGATTTGAGAAGTAGGTGTTCATAATACAGTTGACTTACAGTCATGCAGACATCCCGATCTTAATAATCTTATGAGCCAAACCATCTTCATGCTTGTAGTAATGGCAAAAATGACCAAAAAAAGAAGATCCAGGCAGATCCAGACTAGTTCAATCTTATTCGGAAGAATATTGCTTCATCTCTCCAGTAAAGTTACAAAGACTTTGGAGTTAGAAGCATAGCAAGGTGACGGTTCTAGTCCTCACTAAACCATTACATATCTGTAAAGACCTGACAGTGGCTTATTTTATTCAGCTTGAATTATCACAACATTTGACCTAAATTAATTACATTTCCGTTATGTAGTGTTAGAATGCTGAATCCAAATTTACAAGTTGAGTATCCACAACAGAGCAATAGAGAATAAATAAATCTTGCAAATGACTGATGGAGCTGATAATGGTAATTGTCTTTAACTGGACTGGACTCTGTCACTGAATCACAGTTGCACTGTGATCAAGAACTGACCCGCTCTGAAGAAACGATGCACAAGCAAATTTTTAACTTTACACATTTACTTTGTTTTATATGTTTGAGTTTAATTCATCCTTCAGTGCACGGTTGTGCAGCGGCAAGTACCATCACGTCACAGCATCAAGCTTCATGGTTCGAACTTCCCGACTAACTGGGTAATTTTCTGCGCATGTTCTCTGTGTCTGTGTGGGTACTGCTGGCATCTTCCTACAGTTCAACCATGCTTGTTAGGTTAACTGCTTCTAAAATAGCCATCAATGAGGTAGGTTAAGTGCTTATAGTGCATAGAATAAAGTGCCATATGAATAGTTGAATGTAGCTTGCAAGTCTAAAGCACTTTGAATGGTCAGAGGGACTAGAAAATGCTATAAAGGTGTCGGTGTCATAAAATTCATTTCCATTTTCCATTGCTATTGGTGAGGGATTGTCAGACACATAGTTGAGCATTTTCCCATTTTAAAAAAAGCAAATACCTACCCAGTGATGGAATATCCTGATATTTGAACATTCTGGTCCAGCTGTATTTTGAATCTGTGTACTGTATATTTGTGAAGAACCTACATCCACAGCGTCAAATAACTCTGACAGTTTTCTTTCTGGTTGTAATGCTTTGTAGCATCAGAAAAACAATTTGCATTAGTTTTACATAAAGTAGGGTTTCGTGTGGATGGGTGTTATAATAAATCCATTGTGGCTCAATAAAGTGTTGTATGACTGGATGATGTGACAGTGCTATGGTATGTTTCTACTCAAATGCTGTGTAAATTTCAAACAAGTTTCCGTTACGTTGGCGAACTCCTATGCAAATCAAATTTTCAACTGTTATGTTAATATTGGTAAGAAAAGATTACAGTTATTAAAACAACATGAGTTTCCTTCAAAACTGGGGCAATGTGTTGGCTGTAAGCCCAATTTATCATCTAAATTCTGTGTTACAATGAAGTGTCACATTTGACAGTTATTAAAAATATAATTTGGGGCATTTTTACTGCACTTTATTCTCTGGGAACTCAAGGGTAAGCTAGTTGGGAACTGTTGGGTATTTTTGTAAAGCATCATATTGGTGGAGAAAACCTTTAGGTCTTATTCACGTCATGTAAATACACATATTGTAAAGTGTGAATGAAAGCTTGTAGTTAGATTGATTGTTGGTGAATCACAGTAGATGCATCAGGCACCATCTTCAGCAGCCTTTTAGGAAGGTGCCAAATTCAAACTTGAAACAACTGCACAGCAGCTCTTTAGTTGTCTGAGAGGGAAGCCATGACATCCACTGTGCAGGCATTAATGAGGTAGAGGTCAGGTCTTTAAAGAGCATCTCATTGATCACTTCGACCAAATCTCTGCTTTCTGCTGCTTCTCCCTTGAGAAAAATAGCTGCAGGAAAGGAGGGTCCTTTAGCTGCATCAGCTTTTATCTCATCAGCACCAAGTGCTTCTTATACAAACAGTTCTCCAGTGGCCTCTCAGTATACCTATTTTTAGTTATGTTAGTATTAAGTAGGCTGGGGAAACCGACAGAGGGGGATGATAGTTGATGATAAGGTTTGCACTTTCCTGACAGCTTGCACACCATACACTTATATTCTGTGTACAGTCGGCATATTATTAAAGTAAACCTTGGAATACCAAACCATGTTTTATTATTTGCACAAATTATATAGTACAGACGCATGTAATGGCATACAAAAAGACATAGTTAAGAAAATTTCAGATACCAAATCAGCATAAACAATTTTGTGGAATAAGATGGGAGTTTTTTTGTGTGTTAATTTTTTAGATTAGCTATTTATACCTGGAAAAACTGTTTCTAATAACTGCAGTACTTCTAAAGTATTTCTGTTGAAATTCATCTCCATGAGCACAGTTTTGGCAGTACTTTAAAATGTTTTTCAAGCAGTAGGAGCTTCAGGTCAGAGCTGATTTACTTCTTATCCTTTCATTGTTGTGAAGCCAGACATGCCAGCTGATATTATTGGCTGATGTTACCCTATCACACATATGCATTGTTGAATATTTTGTGTTATCCAGTAATATTTTATACATTAAACAATGTGGAACAAAAATAAAAATAGGAAATAGACCAGCAAAACATCAATACTGTTTTCCAGTTGTTGGTTGTTAAGGCAGGATATCCTCTCATGGAACATCATTGTAACCATCTTGGCCAATAACATGAACTCAAAAGCTGAAGTGCACTAAATGTATACAAGAGGTTCCATCCTATTCCTACTTCACTTGCTGGCCTCTCACCTCTTTTCTCTTGGCTGCTCTGCAAGTGTTGCTGCAGAGGCATTCTTTGGGACTTTTTTTTTTTTTTTAATAATTTGTTGTGACAGGAAAGCTAGGAAAAAGTGAGCAAGCGGAGGGAAGACATACAACAAATGACCACGGGATGGATTCAAACCTGTGGTTCATGGCATATGGGTCACCTGCTCAACCTGGTAAGCTAAACTGGTGCCTGCTGTTGAGGCATTTTAATACAACAAATCAAGATTGTGGTTTCTCGACTTTGAAAACAAAATGTTTTGCTGTGCTCCTGTTCCTCCTCCATTATAAAGCTTCAGAGTCAGAGTAATGCTGTTAGTAGCTGTGCCTGGACATGCCTAAATACATGGCACAACTAGCAAAAAGGGCCTCCTAGGCACGCCACACTACTGTGTTCCAACATACTGCCTCACAAAAAAAAAAAACAACCAAAAAAACACCCCCACAGTGGAATTTTCCCACTTTTTTGGAGTCCATTACACATGAAAAAAATCTGTCTGCCTTCTGCTTCTCCCTGGCAAATTGTAGTTGCAGTCTATGACCCTGATTTCATCTGAATCAGGCATAGACACACACACACAGACTGGCGTTCTTCACAAAGCTCAAGAGCTGACCTTGCTTTCAGTGCTACAACTCCAGTACCCTGTTAAAGGCTTGATGAGCTGGCTGAAATATTACTCACTTGAGATACTCATGAAAGACTCTGTCTTGTTTTAATGAAGCCCAAGTCATCTTTGTCCAAGTGACCCAGCTTAAGGAGTTAATAGTTCGGGTTAGGGAAAGCTCAGAGGGTGTGTTTTTTGCCATTATGCATTTCCATGCCCTAAGCCCACAGAAAGGTTGAGTTCCCTCTGTAGGCGATGGTGTCTGTTCCACTTCCATAGGCGAAATAAGGATTCTAATTACTATCGACTAGTGATTTTCTCCACTTCTCTGGGTCTTATCTGCCTTCCTCTGCTGGTGCTGCTGCTGCTGCTGCTGCTGCTGTGACACAGGCAAGGAGAAAATCTAGAGGCATAAGCATTCTGGCCTCGATTATAGTCATAAAAATGGAAGCTGGGCTCCGAGCAATTACCCCATGGGGAAGCAGGACAAGTATGAGAGAGAAGAAGTGAGATAGATTCAGAGGGGAGAGATGCAGGTGAAGGAGAGTGCTCAGATATACAGAGGAAAGACAAAACACTCAGATAGTGAGGGTGGCAAGTGGGAGGGAAAAGACAGAAGTGAGAGTGTGAGCATGATGGAGAGAGGCAGAGGCAGAGAGGCTGTCACCTGTGAATGGTTCACTAAAGCTCTGTGACAGGAGGCTGTCAACGTAGAGGAAAACAAAAAAGAAGGAAAAGGGGAAGAGAAGATAATCTGCTCCCAATGTGACACAATGTCAAAGGAGTGGTGTGTCTAGCCTGGCACAGCAATGCTGTTTTGAACCCAGCCATGGAAACTCTCTCCCCCCAACTAGCCTGTTAATACTCATCACCATCATTGTTGTCATTATCATCATTACCACCACAATCATTGCCACTGTCAACAGCGCACACAGGGAACCAGGTCATTTTGGAGCAGGAGCTGTACTTCTCGTATAAGAGGGTAGGAGTATAATAAATACTGTTTGGCTGTCCTTGGAATTGCCCTGCATACATGGAGGAAGTTTAGGAAGGTAACTAGGTGAATCACAAATAAGGTTTATGTCTCTGTATCACTCTTTGCAAATGGGCACTTAGTTGAGTTGCTCTAAATGACTGATCCTGTGGTAATCACACAAGTCACTGCAGTCTTTGTTCACTGCAGCAACCTCTAGACTGACAGCCCCGAAATTGCTTACTCTCCTTATACCTTAGAGCAATGACACAACACTATTGATCTCTCAGTGGAATTGTATGTTCACAAGTCTGTGTGATTTCACTGCTGCAGTATTTTTGGCCTTTTTTCCACTTGAGGAGACACAGATTGTCTTTGAGTTACTTATTTACTGGCAGTATGTCTTGGCATTATTATCAACAGCGTCTCATAAGAGCTTTTGTTGAGGTTCAACAGCTTGTAGCTGCTCGCAAACAAAAGCAGCTCTCGCACAAAACCTGGATGACAAGACTTGCTGAAGAAAGAAAAAGCGATGGGATGACGCAGTTAGATTAGCAGTACGTGCTTTAGAAATGCGTTCCCTTGACAGATAAAGCGCAGTAAGATAATCAAGTGCCACATACTTTTGCAAGCAGGTTTATTTAAAAAAAAAAAAATCCTAATGTTGCAAAGACTGAATTCCTTTCATCATTAAAACACCTGAGTAGTTGTTCACCAGCTAGTCATCACAGGTTCATTATCAAAGTTCTTTGTTTCTCTCAGCTATTTGGAGTGAAGGTCTAGTTTCCAGTTATTCTGCCTGTTAACTGTGCTCCATGTCTACTACCTGGATGAAAGCTGCTGGGGAAAATGCTTTATCCTCTTCTGGTTTTGGTTGCACAATCAAGCCTTCATTTCCCCAGCAGAGTTACCCTTTGGCAAATACAATTATATGGTGAAGCAGTAAGCGAGGCTCATAGTGAACCAACCTAAAGGCCAGTTGTGTCATTATTCTGCATCCACTGCACTGTGCAATGAACATTTGCTTCATAATGATCAGTTAAACTGAGCGAAGTTTCAGTTGGCACTTTAAAAAGGAGGAATTGTGTTTCCTGCTGCAGTGTGCTATAAATCTTAGAATAAAGTATTTAAAGTAAAGCCTAAAACTGCTTTGTATAAAGTGTGCTCTTTAGTGTAATTATGCGTTTCACGTTATAATGATATTGAGGCGGCAATGCAAAGGATTTTGGTGCTGCAAGATGGGAGAAAAAAATGCACCATTAAGTAATTAACATTTACAAGTGCCATTCACGCGCTGCCAACAAGGGTTAAAAAAGCAGTAACTTGTAGATAACTTAGTTAATAAGCTATAATAGTGATATTTGATGAACACAGCACAACAAAAAACATTTCCTGAAAAATCTAGTCTGGAAATGGAATTCAATGAGTTAACATTAGTCACTGTCAAATCTGTTCATCGGGACTGGCACGATTTTACTTCCCCCTCATACAGTCATTGTTATTGACAGTCTTTCTTCTGTTGTCATTCTCTTGTGAGACAAGTACTAGTTGCTGCACTTGCCAGTACAAATGACAGCTCTTTTAATAGCATCCAGCTCATACGACAAACCTAAATGGCGTTTTGTCAAGCCAAATCGTAACTTTATTTTCATGTCAGTATTTTTCGTGTTCTCTAGGCCTTTCATTTGGATCCTTTAATAGGTAACAATTGTTTTAATGTAGAGCCTTACAGGTCAGCTACGATGTTGGTTTCAGTAGCAAATATGCCAGACTAAGAATAACGGATCAATAATCTTGATACTTTAATTGTTTAAATGCAGAGGGTGAGATTTAATATATACTAATGCTCAGCTCTGGTCTGGTGGCCTTAGCATTGCCTCTCTGCTTTTTGCAGATGATGTGGTTCTTTTCGCTTCATCAGGATGTGACCTTCAGCTCTCAGTGGACTGATTTGCAGCTGAGGGAGAAAAGACAGGAATGAGAATTACCACCTTGAAGTCTGAGGCCATGGTTCTCATCCAGAAAAGAGTGGAGTGCCTGCTCTTGGATGAAGAGGAGTTTAAGTATCTCGGGGGTCTTGCTCACAAGTGAGGGGGGGGGACTGGAGTGAAAGATTGACAGATGAATTGGTGCAGTGTCAGCAGCAATGAAGGTACTATATTGATCTGTTTTGGTGAAGGGAGAGTTGAGCATGAAAGCGAAGCTGTCAGTCGATCTATGTTCTTACCCTCACCTATGGCCATGAACTGTGCGTAGTGACTGACAGAACAAAATCATGGATAAAAGTGGCAAAAATGAGATTCCTTCATGGAGGTGTCTGGACTCTTCCTTAGTGATAGGGGTTTCGTTAATTCAGGAGGTGCTCAGAGTAAAGTGGAGTCAGCTGTGCTAACTAGGATGCCCCCTGGATGCTTCCTACAAGAGGTGTTTCAGGTATATCCTACTGAGAGGAGGCACTGGGGCAGACCCAGGACACACTGTAGAAATAAAATCTCTCGACTGGCTTGGGATCACCTCAGTGGTACCCCTGGAGGAGCTGAAAGAGGTGGGCAGGGAGAGGGAGGCCTGGGCATCTTCTTAGACAGCTGTCCCCTCAACCCAGATCCTGATGGATGAATGGATGGATGGATGATATCTCTTTCTTATAAAATCAATTACCTGTTTGGGATTTCTTAAAATGCCTTGTGTTCATCTTAATGAAGAATTCAGAATGTTTAAACAGTCCAAAAAGTTTAATTGTTGGATAAAAGATTTCTCCCTAAGTGTTTGAAGATCATTCTTAATGTATGTGTAAAGCAAGCTTCACTTAAGTTTCATACACTTACACGAGGTTGGTTTCCAAAATAACTGTGACATCACAAATCTTAATTCTTAAATGCTGATATTGAGAAAGGTCAGATAAATGTTTCAAATTTTGCAAAAGTGGGCTCTATGTGTAAAACATCAAATTATGAGTACAGTGAATATAGTTTAATTGCCACCAAATAATTTCATTAAATTTATTTCATTATTCCCTGTTGATTTCTAGATTGCATGCATATTTAAATACAACCTATCATGCTAATTTCCAGCATGTCATTTTATTTTATTCTTGAACCCTACTAGAGTAGCTTTGCATAATTCACAGTGCAAAATAATCCTTGTTTATCAATCAATAGCAATCTCTAGTTCATCCACTAATTAAAAGATGATTTTGCTACCTTTCTTATGATTGGCTGTCCCCTGCTCACAGTGGGTGGCACTGCTGTGAGAACTGTGTGCCTGAGATGACCATATTAAAGCTAT
The DNA here is from genome assembly GCA_024447675.2 of Pterophyllum scalare. Taxonomy (NCBI): domain Eukaryota; kingdom Metazoa; phylum Chordata; class Actinopteri; order Cichliformes; family Cichlidae; genus Pterophyllum; species Pterophyllum scalare. Next base: position 112,026 of record JAMQGT020000365.1, on the reverse strand, counting down.
CCACTAGGTGACATCATACAAAGCCAAAAGTAGAAAAAATGGCAACAGAGAAAATGAATACTGCAATGTTAAGAACAGTTTTTGTGTGCCCGCGATGTGATTTAACATGATTTAACCTTAAGGAATTAAAAGAGAATTATGAATGAACTTAACAAGTAATCTAACATCAGTATTATGTCCACATAACCTTGGTTTCAGTGAACAGAGCCATAAATAGCAAAAATGTACTGATCCCATCACAGTGGTAAATATGATTGGAGATTAGGAGGCAGGAATGACCGAGATCTGTACCAGAAAGCCAAATTTCCTAGGAGCCAATCCTCTACTGCAAGATAATTCTGCTATGACCTTGAATTCCATATCTGTGTATAAACAGTAATGTCAATTTATTCTCAACAGAAGAATGTAAAACATAATTTTAATAGCTCAGCAAGTTTTTATTTAAAAGCTTGTAATGTTGTATTAGAAGTCTTGGCAGAAATTATGTTCTATTGTGAGCTTGCTTTTCCATTATTGTTTGTTCACATAACTGTGGACATTTGTCACATAATCAGCTCATCCATTATAAAAACGCTCTGGTACAGCTGTGGGTGGTAAAGCAGTTTTCCCCCATGATTCACCTATAGCTTATATTCTCTTACCTCAGCAGGCCACTTTACTGTATTTATAAATGCCTTTCTCTTTCTGCAACATAGTTATTATAATTCTGCTATGGTGGCATGCTGCTGCAGCCAGTTTCCTAAAACCTTAGTATTTAGCAAGGTGACTTTGTGGCAGGTTTTGTAAGTAAATTCCCAGCATGGTTTCTCCAGGTCTGTTCACACAGCCTGCTCTGAGGCTTGCTCTCTTCGCTCACACTTCAGGCCTGCTTTTCTGTCCCTGCTGCTGCAGAAATCCTTTAACCTCTGCTGTCATTCTCCCACTGCGCATTTGCGTTTGCAACACTGCAGTGAGGGTGCTGAGTTGTCAAGGCCCATTGCCCTTTAATGAACAATCATATTTTTTTTGTTAGATTCTTTAAGTGAAAAAATTATACTAGTTATACAAAACAGATATAAACACTACAATTGATTGTGCATCCTACATTTTTACTGACTATGAACCCCATCTTACTAGTTAGCAGTTATTAGAAACCTCTTGGCCCTGCACTGCCTGCTGCTCGGCTGTTGTACGTGCTCTGCTACATGTGCTGCAGACAGTGATGAGAGTGTTAGTTATATCTGCATGCATTTGACTGCATATGCGATGAATTGATATCTTTTATAGGCAAATCTTGGCTGACAGATATATATTGGTCTGGTTCTTTCACCCATTTCACCTTAATGTAAAACATTCTTCTACAATCAATCTTTACAGTCATGCACCTGAACTTGCCAAGCATTAGATATGCATTAAAATGGATTGAATAATATATTCCTGTTACCCAGAATTGAAAGTTGTAAGCAGAAATGACTCATGAGGGTTGTGCTGGATACAAAATATGCGTGTCGGGTTTTTTTCCAGTTGAATGTTGTTTTGAAAGAGCAAAACAGGTTTGTAGTGTACACAGTGAGTGCACACGGTTAGTGTGTAAAAGATAAGGCAGTTGTGGCCTGGTTGACCACAACTTTGTTTTAATTTTCTTTTCATGACTCACTTTCTTTAAAGAAGAGTTTTTGGACAACTAGTTAACATTATACATGTTTTTCAAAGATGGTAATCAGTATGTATGCAGCACTCTTAGATAAGTTGAATATCTTGTTTTCTTCTATTATTTTTTAATAAGCAAACTACAGTACAGATATTAAACAGATCTTTTGTCAAATGTTAATACACTGTTACTAATTCATGAATATAAAAAATATTAAAAGGATTTATACAGTTAATTGTGTCTTGTGTCAACTCTTGCATACCCAGCGTCAGAAATTAATAACCTCATCTGTTCTTAATTGTCGTTAGGACATATAAGGCAGTTCATGAAATGATTTTTTTTAGCTGATGTTTCCAAAGGTAGTGAATTCTGATTGTTGTTGAATGTTGTTTTAACAATATTTATAACCACTGGCTCCTATGAATGTAAATTGGAGTTAATTAATGGCTGCTAAGCAGCACAAGGCCATAGTTCTTATGGCAGTGCTGTGGACAATTATTATGAAATATAATGCCTGTCTGTGGTGGAGCCAATGACAGAACGCATTAAAGAAAGGCTGCAGCTTTTACTCTAGGACATTGAACTAAATAATACTGCAAAATGGTAAGTAAGTAATAAGTTGTAGATCTGCCCAAACTTTTAGCAGCCTTAAAAATCTGTGGGTAGATCTTAAATGGGATGCTTGAAATATCAAGCAGTGATCTATAAATGAAAAAACTTTAAAAATTCAAAACTAAGACTCAGCTAACTAAAAGGTTCACTCCGTTCTGACTCAGTAGGAAGCTCAAACTTTTTGGTGCATTTACTGTCATTTTTGTAGGTTTATGAAAAGTAACATTTCAATTTTTGATATGTTTGCTGAAGGGGTTTATTTTTTCCCTCCTCTTGAAAACAAAAGTGTGTAGTGTGCGTTTAATTTTAGGTGTAGACTAGTGTTGGAGAGGTCCATACTGAAGTTGTTTGCTGTCTGTTGTTTGTGTGTGCTAAAAGTATGCTATTTGTCTGGAAATTATTATTTTTTTTAAAGGCATGTGTAAGTCAGTGTTTGTTTATACAGATGTGTGACGTTTGGGGTGTGTGTGTATCTGTAAGCTTCTTGTATTTATACGCTGTTAATGTGCTGAACCAGCAGTGGGCTTAAGACACTTGAGGCATTTCGGATGGATCTATACAGTCAGCAGGACCCCTAGATATGGCATGGGAGAGTATACATTGGTAGCATGAGCTGCTGCCATGTGTCATCTGTTTCTTTAGGCCCTGTTTAAGGACACAAGGGGACAGGATCTGATTCAGCACTGGGACTACAGGCATATCAGACCAGACAGGCTGATTGTAATGACAAATAAAAGCGCTGGGGCCTTGTTGGTACAAGAAAACTGGTCAGACTATTGTCCCTATTGTCCCCTTCCACATTATGCCTTGGAGAAACCTAGGCTGGGCTCAAACCCTTTGAATAGGCTTAACTACTTTCTAATGGTCATTATTGCTGTGCTTGGCCGTATTGTACTGAGGTGAATAGAAAATATATTAATTCCACAGAACAGTGACTTTTCGCTTTCTTTCTGTCTCTCTCTCTGGCTCATATGAGCCCCGCTTATGAGAGTGATCCTTGTCCCTTTTTCATCAGACCGTGGGCCTCATTTGGCACATAGCCCTTTGTTATAACAAGGTAATTATAGATTCACTGAAGTCATGTTCATAATAGTCTTAATAACTCATGCAGATTCTGGGCAACTCTATTGTAATGTGTGCAAGGAAATGAAAGCTCTAAAACACTTTTTTGCTGAGGAGAACCTGAGGATCTGATAATAAAGAGGAATGGCAGAAATCCTTGGTGCGAACTGAGAGGCCATTCTGCCAGCATGACAGGAAGCATGTGTTATTGTTTAATGCCTGGCTATTTGATCAGTCTTGGATTGATTATTGGATCATCTTGATTTGTCATAATTGTTTACAGCCCTTCTATTAATTGTGTATTTTTAATGGTAATAATATGCCATGTAAACACAGCGCATTGATTAGCACAAGGATAATAACAGAAAGTAATGGGCTGTACACTGTACCTAGCCTGCTCACGTTGCCAATGCAATAGACGGTATTGTGTGCTGCTGAAGCTGTTTCTGTTTTTCTTGTTTTCATAGCGATGACAGTAGCTTATAGATTCAGCTCTGAATTCTTCTTGCTTTCCTGCATTTTGATAGAAATGTTTGTTTAAGATTTATTAGCTCCAAGTTTGATAAGATCAGCTCAGTTTCGCTCATAATAGCAAAGGACTGCAGACACGGCAGTGAAAAACCATAAATGCAAACAACGACATCACCCACATTATAGGCATAGGCTCTACGGGGATTCACTCAGTACCATAAATTAAGCTGTCAAAAAGGAGAAAAAACCCGGAAGACACTGCTCTAAGAAGGAAACTTTGGAGATTTTCCATGCGTCTTCATAGTAAGAAAACAGCAGGATTGGGGTGGGCTTGCAGGCACCATGTCCACCTAGAAGAATCTCTGAATATCAGTAGTGACAGCCTTATGGCTGCAGCAGATGTCTCTCTGTGCTATGCCTGATCAAGATCATAGACCAATTCATCAATGGGATTAAAGACCAGCCAGTTTGTGTGAATTATTAAAAAAGATACAACTGTGTCCGTTTTGCTTGCGTGTGCCAGTGTATAATAAAAACTTTGCAGCCTGAGACGAAGTTGCTGGACTCGAGAAGAAAGCATGTTGCCAAATAAAACAATTGGATTATGAGCTTAGGAAAAAGAAGGCATAGAAGTGCCAGGCCAAGAATAGTGACATTTGCAGGAGCAGGAAATCTCTGAAATCTCTCTTCGTTCAGGCAGTAAACAAAACAGTTTGGTGTGTGTTTCTCACCATATGTTTATCTTTTATCCATAAGCATCTGTCACAGAAAGCATAAGACATGCATAACTCAAGCACTACACATGAAAAATCATTGTTTTGTTATTTAGATGCATACTTGGGTGAAATTGCACACGTATTTATGTATTAGTCTCATGTACACTTGCCTATATGACTTTTTCAAACCAGTCTTTGGCTTAATGCTCCTAGACATAGCTAGTGGGAGTGAGGTGTATTTAAATATATGAATAGTTTCATTTTCCCTCTCACCTTGATGTTTTATATAGATTCACCAGCTTCTTTATTGGGTAGAGCTATTCGGCTGGTCATTAACAGCATTTAATATCTAATCATCACATTGCAGCAATTCAGGGCTGCCATGTGATGTAGACATTGAGACATGAAGCCATTGTGAAGATGACCTGCTGAAGTTTAAACCAAGCATCAGAGGGGGGTGGGTGATTTAAGTGACTTTGAATATGACATGGCTGTTGGTGCTAGCTGGACTGGTCTCAGTATTCCCAAAATCACTGATCTACTGGGATTTTCCCACACAACCCAAAAAAGAGAGAAAATATCCAGTGAACATCAGTTCTTTGCCTTATTTAGAGGTCAGAGGGGAATGGCCAGAATGCTTCAAACTGTTGGGAAGGCAAATTAACTCAAATAATCACTTGTTACAACCAAGGTGTGCAGAAGATGATCTATAAACGCACAACACATCAAACCTTGAAGGAGACTGGCTACTGTAGAGGAGACCACTCTGAGGACCACTCCTCTCAGCTAAGAACAGGAATCTGAGGCTACGAGTTGCAGAGAGATTGGAAAAATATTGCTTAGTCTGATGTGTCTCAATTTATGCTGCAGCATTTGGATGGTAGGGTTAAAGCATAGATCATTCCCGCCTTCTATCAACAATACAGGCTACTGGTGGTTGTATAATTGTGTGGGTAATTTTGGGCCCTTTAGTACCAATTGAGCATTGTTTAAATGTATTGGGTGCAGTACTGGGACCATGTCCATCTCTTTGTCACCACAGTGTTCCTGTCAACTGATGGCTGCTTCCAGCAGGATAATGCACCATGTCATAGAGCTCAAATCATGTCAAAGTGGCTTCTTGAACATGACAGTGAGTTCACTGAACTGGCCTCCACAGTTACAGATCTCAATCCAGTACAGCACTTTTGGGGATGTGGTGGAATAGCAGATTCACATCATAGTTGTGCAGCCATGCAGTTCTGCAGCAACTGTGTGATGCGATCATGCCAATATGGATTTCCTCAAAATCTCTGAGGAATGTTTCCAATATCTTTTTGAAGCTATGCCACAAAGAATTAAGGCAGTTCTGAATGGAAACAGTGGTCCAATCTGGTTTTAGCACTGTGTACCCAATGAAGTGGTTGGTGTCTATAATTGTGTGTCCATATGAATTGTCCACCCTATATCGTCACTGTCACCTGATGTTTTCTTTCCTGCACACTGGTGCCATACTCGCACTAGAGTAATTCAAGATTTGTATCAGGAAGCAGTGAGACAGTTTGAATCACTGAACCTCTCTCTCTCTCTGCTTGCACTTGTGACTCACACGGTTGTCACTAGCATTCAGTATCTTCATCGTAGCTCTTACTACTTGTTTGCTCTGGAAATTCCTCTTATATAAACTAAACCTCTGCCACATTGGTGATCACTTATGCCACCTTCAGACAGCAGATACAACATGTGTCCAATCTGCAGCGAAACGCTTGACATTTAAACATTGGTATAATTAATTTTTTTCCTTTTTGATTGCAGGGCTGGGTAGTATACAAACCTCTTCCAACCATAGTCAAGAAGAGGGTGACCCATACAGATAGACCCCCAGTGTCGGTTTTGCTATGTTGGTCTGAATAGGATTCACTGCTGTGACTTAATGAGAGAACAGCCTGTATTGTTGGTGACCTTCATGCTCTATGTGTGTGATTTTTATGAATAGTTGTTTTATAACAGCCAAATCTTTTGAATGAATGTTGTGTCAGAATCTATCAAACCCCTTGACAGTCTGCATATTTCTAGTTTAGAAATTCATTTCAATATTTGTATTTTGACTGCTCACACTTAACTCCATCTGTCACAAGGAAACTGAGAATGGAAACAGGAATGACTGGTTGGGATGAAGGGTTGAAATTTTCATGTGACTAAATCTCTCAATAGGGGTTATGTGTCAAAAAAAGGATTGATGGCTCATTTATTCCTCTAAGTAAAGTACTATGAGCACCCTGTTTCTGTCCTGCTTGCTGTATGTGCACTCGGCAAGCTGGTTGGCATATATTTGTATCAGTAATGAGGTGACATTCTTGTGATTGCTTTTTTTTTTTTTGCTGCTGTTGTTCTTGGAGAGTCTTCCTACAACACCAGCTTTTACTGTGCTAATGAATGATTAGTATAAATATATAAAACGACACAATCTAATCTGCCTTCTTGAGTGTCAGCAATGACATCTTCAGAAGCCAATCAAATTGAAAATACGAATACCGAACAAAGTGGCATTTGATTAAAAATGATGAATGACATAATAGTTTAACTAATTATATATTTTAAAATGTATATCATACAATTTTTTTTTCTTTAGCCTTCAGCCTTTAACTACACATAACACACAGAAGAATACACATAAGTAGTCTTCTGTGTATTGTGACCTTGTGCCTCTATCACTGTTGTTAATTGCTTTTTTTTATCTGCATTTTTAAGTCCATTATTTTACTCTCCATTTTTCCTTTTTTCCCCCCTTCATTTGTTCCTTGGATTAACTATGTTTTGTTTGAAGTGCTTTGGAAATAAGGGTTCTAATGCTACTGCAAAGACATCTCCGCAAAATTAATTTAAAAAAAAATCCACAAGGAAGCAGAATGTAGCAGCTTTCCTTCCGGCATGCACTCTCTCACTGAAGTCAAGCTTCACACATCTTAATCTGAGGTAGATTTCTGAAGAGAAATGAGCAGTGGAGGGGTAGAAAGTAGTAGTTTGGGGGAGGGGGTGGGCAGAGCACGTCTACAATGTAGAGGGAAATTTCAGTGCGCCCCCAAGGAACCGAGGATGGCAGGTGTGAAAAGTAGGCTGATCTGTGTGCTTTAAACTGACTAAAATTCCTCAGTCAGATCACAAAAGAAGGTGATAGACAGGTGATGTGTTCGAGCGTGGATTTAGCTGGCTGTGAATAAAACTGACTGTGGTAATGGACATTACACGGGACACCTAAGGTAGGGATTACACTCTGAGGACACGGACGGCACGGACCCCACAGCTGAGTGTTATTGCTCTTGTACTTCAGTGAAGTCTGCTTCAAATTCAGCTGAAAGGTGCATGCATAGATGGTCCGTTGTTGTGTAGTTACAGAAAACTGGCAGACACACAGATGTTCATGAAGAGCCTCATACACTCCGTCTCATGGTGAATTGATGTCAGTCAGACCCAAGTATACATGGATGCGGAAACTGCAACAAGCTTTTAAGGATAGCAAGGCCAGGATCCTTCCAGTCATGTACTCAGTTATAGTAATTGAGATCTTTTTGGAAGAGAAAAAAGCAGGCGCAGAAACTACTGCCAACAAAGGTATTTCTAAGATATGCAAATAGCTCTGTGTGTGCGCGTGCGCCTGTGTGTGTATGTGTGGTTATTTATTCTGTGTACAAAAGACCTTGTGTGTGTCTCATGACTGTCAGAATGCAGTGCTTGGAGCTAGAGAGCTGTGCAAGTAATGGCCTTGTTCAGTCTAGATAATTAGTCAAATGCTGATTTCCCCTCAACTCCCATAGGAGCAGTGTCACCAAGGCCAAATATCATCTATTGAAGTGGTGCTTGTGTTTCTGTGTGGGCCTGAAAAATTGCATTGCCATGTAGGCTACAAGTACATAAAGTTTGGTCCATACGTTTTTGGACAGTGACACAGTTTTCTAATTTTGCCTCTGTCGCCATCACAGTGGATCTTAAACAATTAAGATGTAATCAAAGTGCAGGCTTTCAGTTGTAATTCAGGTAGTTTAATAAAGCATTTGCATTAATGTTTAGGACTTACTGCCTCCAGTGTGTAAAATCAATATGGGTCTGTTGGCAGAAATGGAATATAATATTCACTGTAGTTTTTTTGTAAGAGCATAAATGCTTCATAACCAGGATTACTATGTTTTGTTACCTTTTAAAATGAGGCCTCTCTAGCTATAGACCAAGCTTGTCTTCTAGCTATTTCTTCTACATGCTTAGAAAATGAAATATTCATGATTGCATCTCTTTAAAGATCTGTATAATCCCATCATTAACCTATATACAGCAAGCTGCCAACTCTCAACCTACCCTTCACACATTGACTTCATATTTTTGTATTTGTCAATAGACGTCCGTATCTCGCTCTGAGAATGCATTTCTGACCCTCGGACCCCTGACTCGCTTTATTGTGTTTATGTGCAGGAGCTTCAGTTTGAGCGGCTAACCAGGGAGCTGGAAGTGGAGAGGCAGATTGTGGCCAATCAGCTGGAAAGATGCAGACTCGGAGCTGAGTCACCAGGCGCTGGTAGCAGCAGGTAATGAGGAGATACACACGCACACATACATGCCGAAAGCCACAGTCAACACATGGCTTTTCTATCCTTCACAGCAGTGGCCATATTCTGTGGTATAACCTTATGGCATTATAGCATTGTGATGGAGCATCCCGGTATGCTCAATGATGCTTAATGATTGGACTATAAATCTAACACATTTCTTCTTCCTGATCTTTATTTTGAAATGAACATAATTACTCCATATATGTGCGTGTGCGCGTGTGTGTAGGTGTTGTTTTCTCAGTGAAACACTGCTGTCAGTGACTTTGCTCTGTGAGCTTTTTCTCACTTCATCAGCAAAGACACCAGGCTGCATGATCATCACACCTCAATGACCACACATTCTGTCCTGTCTGCTGTGGCTCTCACATGTCAGGTTCATTTGTAAGGCTCAATATAACATACAGTATCCCAATGGACTTCACAAGCCAGCTGTGAAGGCGGTTTAACGGCAGTTTTATTGTCTTATGTCATAAAACGGATTCATGGTCTGCCTCTGCCGTTTGTAAACAACAGACCTTCTGCAGCTACAGAAACAATAAAGGCAATGAGCAGTAACACTCGCAAAAATTAAAATACTTGGCCTATATGTTTATTAATGTTGTTAGGGCTATGTCAAATGATGTAACTGTAAATGTTACTGTCCCAATGTCAGCACTGGTAGCAGGATAAAAGTGTTGGAGAACACAGGACTGTTCTGTGACTGTAAATTGTTCCTGTTTGAGAGAAACAAATAATAATCAATGTAGATAATTGATAATTAAAGTTGTATTACTATTTGTTATTCGATGTTCTGTTTTTTTGTGCTAATCGAGATTTAATTAAAACTAAAAATGAAGCATTAACTGTTGAAGCCTGACTCAAATATGATACATTTTTTGCTCTGAAGTAAATTTGTGGATCTCAGACACGAATCCTGTTAAACGCACTTATGTGTGCAAGTATCAGCAATCTTTTGTATGTAAAGAAATATTTTAACTTAAGTTGACAAGGTGAATCACAATATAGGACTGTGATCATTATGAGATACCTTAAGAGAATTTGTGAGTGTTATTGTGGCGGTTGCTTGTTACTTTCACTGTTGCTTTCCTTTGAATATCTGGCAATTTTACTGTCACAGCAAAGTGCTACATTGGATTTAACCCAGCTATACACTAATGTCTGTCTTAGTCTTAAGTGTTATTCCTCATTGGAAAGTTTATGATTTATGGTTGCCGCTGTAAAGATAATGAGGTAACAAAGGTAACTTTAAAGTTCAGTGGTTAGGTTCCCAGCTCCTCCAGTCTGTCTTTAGGCAAGATGGTGAACCCCAAATTGCCCCTGTTGAGGATGCGTGCTGTAGATAAGTTCTGAAAGTCCTGTACAAATAGTGGTTTGAGTGATTCAATATAACAGAAAAATGGTATATCCATTTGCCATTTACTTGTTAATGTAATTTTGATCATGTAATCAGAGCTAATGTACAGGAACGGTTTCCTTGCACAGGGTTAGTTTTTTCCTCCATCATAAAGCCAAAACTACATTGACTGTGTTTTAGCCTCTGAGCAATCGCTCGTGACCTATTTTCAATGCTGTGTCTGGTCCTGTTACAATCATGCGAAGAAGAACATTTTAAAAGGACACTACGGAGTCCAGTGAAAAACCAAGCACACCTTACTGCTTCCATAGGAATTAAGGGAGTAAGTAGCAGCCAGTTCCTGCTAGTGAAATGCACGTGATCAACCAATCATCAAGTGTGAGCACCTCTATAAAAGCAGACGTTTTGGCAATTTGCTGGTCTGGAGCATTCAGCTGTGTGTTAATACGACACAATCTTCCCAGGAATGGATATCCCAGCAAATTCAGCAAATTCACCCCATTGTTCAGAGAATTTTCAGAAAACTCAAGAGACAAATCTCAGACTCTACAGGGCTCATTTAGCATGTTAAATGTTAAAGTTCCTGACAATAAAATTAGAAAAAAAGACTGAAAAACTATGGCTTGCCTGCCAGGAGAAAGCATCTTCACTCAAAAAAGAACATGGCAGTATGGCTTTGGTTTGCAAAGTTGCATCTGAACAAAAACACAAGGCTTGTGGAACAATGTCCTTTGGACAGATGAAACCAAAGTGGAGATGTTTGGCCATAATGTACAGTACCACATTCAGCAAAAATGTGATGATTTGGGATTATTTTTCAGCTGCAGAACCTGAGCATCCTATAGTCTTTGAGTTGACCATGAACTCGTGTGTATACTAAATTACTCTGGAGTTAAATGTGAGGCCTTCTGTCTGACAGCTACAGCTTGGCTAAAATTGAATCATGCAAGAAGAAAATGATCCCAAGCACAGCAGCAAATCTAAAATAGAATGGTACTGCGATGGCCCGGTCAAAGTTCAGACCTCAACCTGACTGAAATGCTGTGGCGGGACCTTAAATAGATGAATGAATGCCTGCAAACCTCAATGAACTGAAGTGCTGTTGTAAAGAAGACTGGCACAAAAGCAACAAATAGTCATACAGAAAATAAATACCTTGGGTTATTGATGCTAAAGTGGGTTCTACAAGCTATTGAATCATGGGATGTATTTAGTTTTTCCACAGGACTGCATAGAGCCCTGTGAAGAACTTTTTTTTTTTGACTGTACATGTAGACACATGAAACACCAGAGCTGCTGCTGCTCCTTCTCTTTAACATCTTGTATCACATTATGTCCTCCATAGAGGTGTGTAAGGATGACAGAAGTTGTAGCTCCACTCTACCCTTATCTATGGCTATCCCCTAATAGCTTAAAATTCTTACATACTACATCCTTCTGTATAATGCTTTCTATGAGTATGGGGCGAGCTATTTTTTTCACAAATGGTCAGCTAATATGAAATCTGATGGCAGGTTGTTACATTCACTCTCAAATGGGCCGTAACACAATTGGGATATATCTGGATACATGGCGCTTTGTTTCAGAAGCAGCTTTAATGGCTCTCTGAACTTTCCTGGCTTCCTGATAATAAGCCCTCTGCCCTTAGATAGTGCATTCTTGCACTCCAGCCTGCATAACTCCGAAAAGCACCCACCTACCAGCACTACCAGCACTACTCAGAAAGTGTCCATTTCCCCTTTGTCCCTTTTTAGAGGGGTGCAGATATACAGCAGCTTTAAGTGCTGCCAAAGAGCTGTGGACAGCGGCTCTCTGAAGCATACACAGCCCCAGTAATTACTTTAATTTCCTCTTTCAGAAGAACTTTGTTTAGACCACAGTTTTAATGTATCCAGCCACACTGTGGTTGTTCTTTATTCATCCAGGCATGAGAATATTTAACAAATGACTGATATATTAAGATTCATTTTGGTAATAAAGCTGGAGGACTGAGCAGTCTTTATTTACTCAACCAAATTATTCCCTAAAATATCAAATGTCACATGTGCTAGTCACACTGAAAATATCACCCAAATCTGTTTTGTGTAGCTCTCAGCTCATTGTCTTGATCCACTGGTCCATACATGACATTTGGCTCACAAAACAACAGTGTTTTTCAGAGTGGTTGGTGGATCAAATGAGCCAAATGCCAAAATCCCAAGAAAAGGTTGGGCAGGTGACCAACTGTCACTTATAAAGTATCACAGGAAAGACCTGACTGAATTGGCAGACAGAGGCAACTGTTGCTGGGGTTTAATTTAATGAGGCTTACCCTATGGCTTGGTTGTTAGGGCTGTCGGCATGAGACTTAAGATTTTCTCAGAATTTGGTGCGATAGTAATATTATAGTATTATTTTTTGGAATATCTTCATTTATATTGGTCGCCTACTTATCTTGCCGCAGATACCACTTCGATAACTCTGTTTGTCCAGCTTTAGAAATCTGTCTTTATTTCAAATTGCTAGTGCTGCTCTTTGCACCGCTCTTAGCCACAAATTACAATGACATTTTACTGTCCTTCCATTTGCTCATTTTATCTTCCAGCAACATTCGTCCTCGCTGTGCATGTAATGGCACATGTATTCATTGCAAATTGTTCACCACACAGTCCACTCAGCATGAAATGTCTTTGGGTCGATATGCTCTATGAGCCAAACTTTCTATGCTGACATACCTATGCTCCTGAAACAAAATTTGAAGAGTGCAAGCTCCACCTGGAATGCTGTGATGCATCAGCTGGAGTGTGCTAGCAGTATTATGCCTGAAAGCTATGTTTTTTCCTTACTATCCTTAAATACAGAAGAGCCATAAATTTTTTTGTCTGTTTTTTTTTGTTTTTGTTTTTTTCTAAATGCTTAAATTAAGTAGGGCCATTGTGGGCTGGAGCCTGTCTTAGCTGAATTTGAGCAAGAGGTACATCTCTGGGTTGTTCACAAGTCTATCACAGGGCTAACCCAGAGACAAAGACAACATTCACACTCATTTTCACACCCACAATTTATAATCACCAGTAAACCTGCCTTCCATTTGAAGTGGGAAGTTAGAAATTTTCAGCTGGAGTGGCCCCCCTCAAGTCAGACTTGCCACTCGGCGAAGCCGGAGAAACCACACCAACCCCGACTTCACAATTCAAGATGGCAGCAACGAACAAAACAGTTGTAAGACTGTAAAACTGGAAATCTGTACTATCACTGTTTTTGCATTTGTGAGTGTGCCTGTGTTTTTAAGTGCAAAGAACAAGCATTGTGTTATGCTCAGGTATTGCTGCTGATGGCAAAATGGTTTTACCTCACTAGGGAGCAAAACAAAGCCTTTTTTCTGGCTGTTGCTATTACTGGAACATGGTCAACCTGGGTATGACGTCACTCTCAGCTACAGCATCTGACTTCCAATTTAAAAAGAACGCAGTCTGTGGGAGGAACCTCGAGCAGCCAGAGGAAAGTGCTGCAGGCACAGAGATCACATGCAATGCATAAATGTTAACAAAATACAGCACACTCCCTAACAGCACTGAAAAATACATATAAGTTTACATAAATATGATAAATAAAGCAAGTAAAACATTTGTCTGTAAACTGATCCAGCCTTCCTTCCTGTCTGTTATGGAAGATCAGGATGTGTATACTACACATATGCCAGTAGCAGCGGAGATACTTGTTTTAATGTTTTACTGTGAGACAAGGTATGCAGATAGAAGCTGAAATACCTGGCGTGGGCTCATGTTCAAATAGCACATTCTTTAAATTTAGTCAACATAGTCTGACTGTTAATTGGGGCTGAACAAGTTAATTGAGTCTGAATGAAATTTGAAATAATTTCATTCAAACAATGTCATGAGCAAACAGCAAAGGCTGGGGTTTAGGATGCCTCTTATTATTTAGCCTAATTGATTCCCAATGTCTCTCAGCAAAGTCCCACTTAAATATTTACCTCAAATCATCCAGCCCTGCTCTCACCATGCAGATCACAATCAGTGTTTTTGGTTCAGCATCGTGGTGTCTTGTTTGAAAAAGCTTTAAATTAAATTTTCTGGTAGTTAAGTATGCAGGTCTGTTTTTTTCAGACTTTCCTTCAGTCTCTTGCATTTTTTTTTTTTTTTGGCTTTTTTCTGTCGTAGGTGCCCTACAATCAGTCTGCTTTAAAAGACACTCAAATTTAGTTAAAAGTTTAATAGCGGTTGAATAATAAAATCCCTTTAGCAGATATTCACTACTGTTATCCGGGTAGTTCTATGCTAACATTAAGACTAATGCATAATGTTTTAAATTCTGTGCACATTATGTACATATAAATGTTGACACACCCCACTGGGAGACTGGAACCACCACCTAGGACCCTATAAAGAAAACACAAAACACCACTTTTCACACCTTTTCTTTTCTTTTTCTTTCTTTTTTTTTTAAGCAAGAGGACAAATGAAATGGTTGTCGTTCAACAATTGTGAGAATAGAGATTAGCCTCAAGCATTGAGGTCACACTGATTGGCTCAATAGCACAGCAGGACAACAGCAGAGGTGACGACACACTAGAAGGGTTCAGATAGGAGTCATTAAATTTCATGACACCTTGGAGCTGGCCACCACCTTCATTTGTACAAGCAGACAGGGGGTGGCCATCAAACTTCACCTCTGGCAAACTTAACTAGAAGATGTAACCTCCCACCCAACCCAGTCTTTCATTAGCCAAAGGGACTGATGGGAAATAAAGTGTCATGTCACAGTTAGGCCTGTTGTGTTTCACCACTGGCACTTTTACTCTCACTTAGCAGCGCCTTCACTCTTCCTGCTGGTCAACATGCAGCACGAATGGTGCATAATCATTATGGTGGCCATTCTTCTGCTTTATCTGCCATGGTTGAGTGAAGCTCGGCTCACCCAACATCCTCTTTTTTTTTTTTAATTGCCTGCATGCTCATTAAAATTCTGAGAACTATGCTTCTTAAAGCTCATTTAGTGTCACCTTAACTGGGGAGAAATGGCATCAGCACAGAGTGCTTGATATTAATGACTGGCAAATAGAAGATCTGAAACAGAACGGGGTGGTTTCTCTGCTCTGAGGTCTCCTGTTTGGCCTCTGTTTCTCCTAATAACCAACTCTGGAAAAAGTGAATGGTTTTACCTTTGATCAAAGTATTTTCTCAGATACTTGAAATTATAAGTTGTCTGTTTAGAGCCCTATTTAGTACTTGCCGGCTTGCTTTGAATTTGCTCTGTTCAACTACACTTTGCATATTTGGAGTTTTCTAAAAAGTTGCCAGCTATAATTCAGTTTTCAGTTTGTTTCAGATCATGTTGTCGTTTCAGTATTGTAGTAACAATTCGATGCTAGGATTTAGGATGATTGTAATTGAGGATTTACACCGGACTGGAACTGGCCTCTTTCTTTAAATACAATTAAGTTGATTTAAGTGTTGGGTGAAACAGAAAATATTGTAGTATTTTTCAGAGGTGGCTTTCAGTCATCTATCAACCTGGAAAAGAATATTAAGGGAAGCAAATGTTCTACTGCAACATGAGGTGCATCTAGCACCAATGGATTTACTACTAAAGCTAACCGTATCTTTCTTTGGTGCTCAAAGCACTCATTGAAGTACAGTTGGTTGGTCTAAGATCATTTATATTACTGCATACTGTCACTGGATTCTTTCTGATTTTGTTGCTTGGTTCCCTCTGTGTTGTTCCTGAATAATAGACCCAAACTGTGATTGCTCCCTGGCTGGACCATTATTCTCCTGCATTACTCTCTGGAGGGTAACTACCTCTGTGGGATACAGGCTCCACTGGAATAAATACTGGTATTCATGTCAGGATTATGTCAGGATGTCAGGACATTGAGCTTAAAGACAGAATGTGTGAATCTACAGTGTGATTACTTTTTGATTTAGTAAAGGAGGTTTTCTCATGTGTCTGTGCTGCTTCAGCTCCCTTCAGGTTGTATTCCGTCCTTTGGCCGTTGACTTAGCATATTTACTAAAGCTGAATGTGGAAAAACAGCTTCCAGTTCTGCATTAATAGTATTTCTTTTTCTTTCTTTCTTTCTTTTTTTGTCAGTGCATAAACAAATTATTCACCTACTCCTTTAGGTGTCAGGCTTCATCTGAGATACAAACATTACAACTCCACTTTGGCGGCATCCTTTGAACCTCTAACTGTTTTATCTCAAATACACTGATTACCATCTCTGATCTTGTTGTAAAAGGCACAAGCAGACGAGGCTCCAAGGTGCCTCATCCAGATGATTTCATTCGTGTCTCTCACTGTGGTGTCCCTGGTTTGTGGTGCATTTATTCACCTTTTCATCTGTTTTTTTTTTTCTTCTTCCCCACACACAGCTCATCTGAGAAGTCCCTGCCTTGGAGAACTGCAGGTAATTACTGAAATGCTATTGCTCCTCATAAAATTATTTTCCATTTGTAGTGGCCATTTGCATTCATATTTGGTGTCTTTTATACTTGTAGGAGTATTCAAGAATTGAAGCAAACAGACCCCCACTTCAGTCTGTACCTAGACCTGAAATTAGTCAATAATTAGTTAATAATTGCACATGCTGCAGTGCTATAACATGGGCCACAAGGCTCACCTTCTTACTCAAGGGCACTTACTGCTGTGGTTAACATCCATACTACAATACATAGATTTATTCAGATGAACTCTCTGCAGGTTTCAAACACAAAGTATTCAGTAATATGTAACCTTTAAAAAAATGTTTATTTTCTTTTTGGACCTGTTAAAACCTGTAGTCAGTGGGCAGTAACTACTAACAGCCATAAACACCCTTGTGCTTAAATTGCTTTTATTATCCTATGAAGTCATAGGGGAAATGAAACATTTGCACTGTGTACTTCAAGGATGGTGAAGTAGACGGTTCTGGTAAGCATCATAATGATAAATACTGATACATGCGGTGTTAGTGAGGCATATCTGCTCACCTAAGTGCTTTTCAATTCTCACTTAGCATAGCTAGGGCTATGCATGTCTCTAGACTTGATAAAGTGTATGTTTTTGTGCATGTGTGTGGTTGGCAGTACAGGCATGTTTTACATTTCCACAATAATCAGTGCTAATACAAGTATTTTCAACCGTGCAATTGACAGCCCCAGGCATGTTCTTGTTTTTATAGTTACTTAAGCAATTTCTGGCCACTCAGATGAAACGCCATCAGTGGCAGGTAGCAAAGGCCTTCTCTCAGACCCCTCTGGTCTGTTTGTTTAGCCCACATCTTTGAAGGATGTTTAAGAGACAACAGTTGATGGATTAAATTTACTAATATCTTTCATGGCTTATTAATTGCGTAGTGGAACACTGAATTTCTGCAGTGGTCATTAATCCTTTGTTTTCGATCCCATCAAAAGAGCCTATGGGGGGTTACACTTGTACAAATGCACTGGGAATATTAATATCACATGGTTTTCTCATTTACTGCCCGCTTCCCATTTCCGTGCTGAATCCGTTTCATTAGTGTTACAACTGAGTTGGGTACTAATCACTGCCATTGTTTTTCTTTGTATTGATTTCTCATTGTGCTGTAGATGATAGATGGTAGTCAGATGTGGTAATGTATTTTTTCCAATCTAAATGAATTAAGCTCAAAACGTGTGACACAGAGTGTAATGGGCCATGGTTTTCTGTGAGGCTTATTGGACTCATGAGCCACCGTACATCTTCACCGACTGAGAGATTGGAATAGAAGTGTTACTGTAGAAACAAGTCTTTTAGCCCCAGGAAAAGTCAGTGCAGTCACACCTCATATGTCTGGAAGAAGATTACAAACACCCCAGAAAAGGAGCTTTCTCACTTTTATCTGTCCCTTGTCTGTCTCTGTTTGTTTTGATTCTTATGCTTTTTCAAACATGCATTCATGATCATGCTGGCAGTTCAATATGTCAGCGTGATGTTTTATTTATTTATTTTCAAACCTTTCTTTATTTGATTATCATTGTTTTGACGATAACAGAACAAGAAGGCACATATAGTTATATGCATACAGTATAGATAAGTGATTATATACAGTAAATGAATTATTGTTGTTATTTGGGTGGAAAAAAAAGTAAAATTGCACCCATCTACTTCAATATTCTTCTTCTTCAGAAAGTTACAGAAGACATTCCAAATGTCCCAAAAGCTTTTTTTTTTTTGTGAAAAACTTGCTTTTGTGAGAGGTAACTTATCTTTTCTAAAGCAAAATGATAAGCCATTTCCTTAAGTCACTGTGAAATTGCAGGGGGGGGGGGGTGTTTGTTTGTTTGTTTTCTTCCATGAGTGAATTATGCACTGTTTGGTTGAGGTTGGGTAAAGACCTGACATTTTCAGCGATCAAAAAACCATCTGGGTAAATATTCAGTAAGCATATTTCAGGATTGGGAAGAAACACTTCTTCATCTGATTAAACATATCTAGCACCCTTTCCCAATCAGGGGACATTCCCACATATAATGGAACAGAGATCCTTTCTGACAGTTGCATGTAATGAAACTGTCAGGAATATTAGGGTTAAGGCCAAGTTGGGGCAATGTGCTGCCTCATTATCCATTTAAATTGCAGTAATTTAGAATGTAGGTAAATCATCAAGTAAATCATCATTCAGCTCTGCTCTCCATGCTTGAAGTATATTATCTGATGCATTTACTAACAAATAGGTTGTGTAATCAGGAGCTTTACCTGAAGATCTTCTAAGCTAGATGGAGAGGGGAAGTTTCAATCTGTTAGACTACCTGGCCAATATAAAACTTAACATTTGTGGATATTTAAAAAAAATATTTTGATGGTATGCCATATGTAGTCCTACCTTCTTCAAAAGATTTAAAATTA
Organism: Pterophyllum scalare; assembly: GCA_024447675.2. Taxonomy (NCBI): domain Eukaryota; kingdom Metazoa; phylum Chordata; class Actinopteri; order Cichliformes; family Cichlidae; genus Pterophyllum; species Pterophyllum scalare. The sequence goes on along the minus strand of JAMQGT020000365.1, from coordinate 92,754 downwards.
GTGGTGTTATGGAGATCAAGCCCCTTCGTTATACCCTAAATTGTTCAAGACTTAAATCCTGGATCCGCTCTACCTGGTACAAAAGTCAACATTACCAAAAATTGGAGTCAATTTGGATAACTGTATAATCTCTCCTAAACACCCCGTGAAATTTTTAATGTGTTTTGAAAAATCAGTATGCAGTGTTGCGTGTTTTACAAGCCATTACATCATAAATTCACAGAATAAATAGGCAGCCACTACTGCTTTGACACTGCCTGATATATAATAGCAAATCTTACCACACAGGAGTGAAATAATAGTGTTTGCAACCAGCAGTTATTGTCAGACTGTCGTAGAGGCACCTGACCAGCTCTCCACTTTATACCACTCTACACCCCTGACTGCCTAGAAGGCACAAAAAAAATATCAGGCTGTGTATGGATTGAAGTTTTCTGTAACTTTAATAGATTTCCATTAATTAGATTTTCAAGAGCCCCGGTTCATTGTAGATTTGGAGGTACAAAAATTCCCTGATTTCACTAATTACTGATTTAATTTCTACGCAAACACAGTCCCAATATACAGTATGTTGGTGCATGGACTGATACCTCCTACAGTTTTTGTAGGTACACCATAATACAACAGTGCCATAATGATCAGCTTGTTCACATCAGATGTGTGCTTGTATGTTTATTTCTGTGGTTAAATTACCCGTTCACATAAATGGGTTAAACGTTCTGAGCTAAATCCACACAGACATGCTAAAAATATTCAAAAAGAACATTTTTATATTTAGCCTACTGCTGCTTCCTCTGTTTTCACTTTACATGCATAATTTTTCAGCGGTGATGTAACTCTGTAAGCCAAAAGATTTGCACATTGTTTGTCCTAGAGGAGTCAGAAAGACAGGAGTACCTTATAACTGCCCCATGGACCCAAATACAAAGTGTGTGTGTGTGGGGGGGGAGCTTTCAGAAAACAAAGAAGAAGAAGAAAAAGTGACCCTTCCATTTAAAACTCTATTTTCCCCATTTTAACTTCTGGACCACAAATGAAACTGGTGTGTGTAGCAAAATCTAGCTGATGTCGTAAATAAAGTAAAGAAAATATTACTTGCAGTGGTAAAAACAAATCCCAGAAAATTCTCGTTCTACATTCACACTTATGTTTTCATTTTGAACACCTCAGTCGACTCAAAGCACACACAATTAGTATGTAAGAGAAGACGCCCACAGATTTTAAATGTGGACGCCAAGCCTTTTCAATTACCTGACCAGACACGATGCCAGTAGTACACAAAGAAGGCAACAGCAGGTAGTTACAGCGAAAAAACAAAAGTTGAAGACACAGCTAAAACTAAATAGTTATTGGATGCCAAAATAAATACTGATTCAAGATTTGTAACATTAACCCCCCCCCCCACCCCACCCCTGGGCCTTTTCTGCCTTTTGCATCCCTGGCAAATATGACAGGTTTTCTTTTTTCTCCCCCTTTAATGACTGTATGTGCATATATCGATTTTCAACCTTGGTGTCAAAATATATTTTTATAATTGGCCCAGCTTGGTGAAATTCTCATATGTGATGTTACAGTGTCACTGTTTTCTTTCCTCTGAAAATCCTGTTTCTGCATCGTTTTTCCAACACACCAACCTTAATTAGCTGGAGACACAAACCAGAAATATGCTCTTTAAATCCAGTATAATAAATTGTTTGGGAAAATAGGAAGCAGAAAAGTTGATTGTTTGGGTTCTGCGTGTCTGTTTAAACTGGGCAGCAATATTGTACAGTCTTATCTAATGTATTGTTAATAGACAAAATGTAAAATTGGGGGCAGAGTGCTTAGACATCTACTAGTGGGATTAGCAAAGCAAGAGCAAGAAGTAAGGAATAAATATTCAGCTGTTAAAATAAGTTTTGAAATTCACTGCTGAGGCCTAAATGTAAGAGGAGGCCGGCGTTTTCTTCTTTAGTCTGTAGTCAGGGGAAAAAAATAACTATATGAAATAGATTCACTGTATGTGTAATCTTCTTCATATCAAAAGGCTTCTGTTGCCCTCTGTACTTGCTCTCTTGCCTCCTGTTTCTCATCTATTCGGGCTTTTTGGCATATTATTTATCACATTCTGTGTACCAGACTAAGAGTAACTGTCAGAATGCAGATCAACAAAAGATGGTTGAGTTATTTGATTTCTTTGTCTAAAAAAAAAAAAAGGCTTTTTAAAATCTCCCATGGCTAGAAATATTTACTTTAGATCTTTGTTATGAACTTAAGAAGTACACAATAAAGTGTGAGTGGGTATGCATGTATTAAATTGCACTGACACAGATGGCAAATAGTGAGGGAGTTTGATATAGACGGGACTCGCTGAAGCCACATGTGGAGACACAGACATACGGGAATGCCTCTCTCACAGCAGGCCACCCCCACTGTGCGTTCTGACAGTCTGACCCCAGATCTGCTTTGATCTGGTCTGACTCAATCCCATCAGTAAATAGGCAAGCACCTTTAGACTTCCAAAGGTGGGAGTGCAAGATGCCAGGTTGTCAAACACACAAAGCCTGTGTGTCAACAGATTTATTCAACAGGTCAGTTTTGGCAAAAAAAAAAGAAAAGAAAAAAAGGCAGCTTAGTCACAGTATTCAGCTTTCATTCACACACTAGTTAACCAGGCAGGATTTGACAGAGCTAGACCACCAATGTTTGCCTCCTTCCTCCCCTTCATTCTCTGCCAATTGTTCTAGTGATTGCAGAGGAATCCATTGACTCTGGTCACGCTTAACTAGATTGTGACTGTGGAGAAACATTGTGTACAGGGACATTAGACAGCTAATTTCAGCTTCTGTTTGCCTCGCTGGTTGTTATCATGCATGAAGAGAGGGGGATGCAGGGAAATGTTAGAGCTGTGAAACGATTTGGAGCATGGCTGTATACACAATTGAAGTGACATGCTGCCCAATTTTGACTTCCCAATTTAGTATGGCAGTAAAATTTAATGACTCCAACTGTATACAAATGTCAAACTAATGCTGCTGAAATTATTGTCTTTTTGTTCCTCTCAGTTCCATAAAATGTTGACTGCTTTAATGATGTAATGTAAACTTTCATTCCCAAAGCCCAAACTGTGAGATTATTTCAGACCTAAAGCTCCACCTCTCTGCCTGACTTTCTGCTCTGCCATGTCTTCTCAGATGTCTCTGCCTCGGGGGACACAAAGTCTCGGGTGACTGACAGCTCCCAGTCCCCGAGCTACCGCATCAGGACGGAGTCAGAGCAGGTGTCTCTGTACTCCCCGGAGCAGTCCTCCCTTCATGAAAGTGAGGGTCTGTTGTTGCCTTCTCTCTAGTTTCCGCAGCCCTTTCTTCTGCAACTCTTCCTCTCTTTTTCTTGCTTTGTTCCACTACACTGAAGCCAGTTTTGAAAAACTTACTTTTTATTCCCCTAATTGCACATACAAAAAATAATTTTTTTCTTTTGTTTTTTCTTTTTTTGTCTTGCATTTTTATATTCCTTATACTGGTAACATCTTATCCTAATCAGAAGGCATAAAAGGCTGGATGATTTACCACAGCAGTTATAGCTTGACAGACCCCACCCCCACCCCCGTGCCATTTGTCATTAGTAAGACTATCCTAGGTAAAGGTCACATCTGTTATGAAACCCTTTATGATGTGTCCTCATGCCGCTAACCCTTCCCCATACTCCAAATTCAGCATTTCATACTTGTCTGTCATTTTCTGTCATTATCTCTCAGGATCTGCAGGGAATTCATGTAGCTCAGCTCAGATGAACTCATACTCGGACAGTGGCTACCAGGATGCCAGCAGCAGCTACCTCAGCAGCCAGAACCTGGGCAAAGCTGAACTAAGGGTGCAGCATTCCTTCCCTGGTGCTGGCACTGGCACCCTGATGAGGAATGCCAGGGCTGAGGGACAGGCCTCAGCCCAGGTACTGAGTCAAAATTCTCATCATATGTACATCTTGTCATTGTCACAGTGTTCAAAGGCTCATGAAGTGTTATTGCCTCAGAATTGGTGTTATATTTGTTAGTGTTAGTGATGTAAGGCTTAAATGCACAGAAGGTTTATAGTGCTTTGAGCACCACAACATAATCACGGTTCATACAGCTTTGTGTACAGAGACTGCTGAGAACCCAAATGGCGCTGTCACACAATGACAGTGGCAGGGAAAACAGGGAAAATAAATATGTCCCACAGTGAAATCATGCCATGTAATTAATTATAATGTTTTTTAATTTAGCATATCATTATTATTGCACAGGTCAGTTTACAGTTTATAGGAGTACAAAATTTTATAGGTCTTTGTGTATGTAAGAACCAAAGTACAAAGCCTTTTTTTTTTTTTTTTTACTTGCAGGTTACAACAGCAATGCCTGGGCGAGCTATGCGAAGGGTAAGCTCAGTGCCTTCTCGCTCTCACTCGCCAGCCTATGCGAGCAGTATGTCTCCCTCCCGCGGCTCCCTGCGTACCTCAGCTGGCAGTGCCTACGGCTCCCCTATTGTTACGGAACCCAAACCCCTGTCCTCCGTCTATTCTACAACATTGCCCTCTGCCCAGCGAACCAGTACTACGGGCGTCGGTAGCAGTGGCTCACCCTACTCCACCCAGAAAAATTCCCCTGCTGCACTGCGTCGCATGGGCTCCACAAACTCTCGATCTAGCCGTACCACCTCACCTTATCAGGCCTCCGCAGGGTCATCCTCAGGCCGCATGGGCTCACCTCTGACAATGGTCGACAACGTCAACCCTCCACTGACTAAACAGCCTACTCACACATCGTCTCCAGTCAGGGCTAGTATGACTGCTGTGCCCCAGCACTACAGCTCCACTCTGCCCCGCTCCATGCTCCACAACACCGACCCCTACGGACCCCAGAGTTACGACATTTACGAGAGAATGACGCGACCTGACAGCCTCACAGGTGCTACATTGCACACACACACACACACACACACACACACACTATTTAGGGTGCATCAGTATTTATATATATATATATATTTCCCCCTAAATATTGTCTATAAAGTCTAAATATAATCTCTTGAACCAGAGAATGCCTCGATGTTGTTGTTTTTTTGTTTTTTTTTAAGGATTTTGTATATAAGAAAGAAGTCATTTTAAGTCATTCATTTAAAATAACAATGCATTATTTAAAGCACATGTTCCCTTAAAGTCTGCTAACATGAGTAACAGTTTTGCACTTTGGTATTTTGTTGTTACTTTCTTGGCTTATTAAATGCCAAGTTTTGTTTGCTGTGTGTAGACAGTGATATGTTCTTGTATATTTACTTCTTTGGCTTGTTTCTGAGTCTTGTTATAGGGTGTTAAAGGGTGACTATGAGGACAATGGTTGTCCTGGACTGTAGCCAAAGCATAGTTCCTGCAGGAAGACAAATATTGGCTCAAAGAATATAACAGGCTGGCGCTCATAGTTAGTTTTGGTGTTAACAATAGACTAAGAAATCAAATCAAGTTGTATGAAGACTGGGTTAATTGTGTGCTCTCAAGCAAAAACTGAGTAGTAAACAGCTTGTACACGTCACACAAAGGCTAACAGTCCAGTTTACAGATTACATCTTGATACAGACCATGTTATTGTTATTGGGTAATTTGCCTTTAAATTATATTGTGTGGAAGGAAGAACTAAGTTTAAATTATTTCCAGACCGTTTCACTTGCCTTCTCTGATTATAAATAAATCAGTTGCTTCAGTTCCCACAGCCAAAAGTGATGTAACTTTGCACAGGCACAGTTTACTTATGCTACAGTCACAGTAGGGACAACAGTGGTTGGACTGGAAACCAAAATTATGACCATGTGCAATCAACTTCGATCTGATTGGTTCTTTCAGAGATGGGGACCACATCTGTAACCACTCATAGTCAGTTGGCTTCTTCAAAGTGACTTTGGTGCATCAACATGTCAATATAAACATAAATAAGATGGTGGCAGTCTGCTATCAGTCTGCAATTGAAATGGGATCAAGTTGGCAATTACATAGAATCTGTTTGTGATGTGGACTCTCTTCCACAGCATGTCTTTTGTCCTTCCACTCATCTCCTGCTGGTTGTGGCAGATGGCTGCACTTAGCCTGGTTCTGCCGGAGGTTTCTTCCTGTTAAAAGGGAGTTTTTCCTTCCCACTGTTGCCAACTGCTTACTCATAGGGGGTCATATAATTGTTGGTTTTTTCTCTGTATTCTTGTATGGTCTTTACGGTACAGTATAAAGTGCTTAAGGCAACTGTTTGTTGTTATTTGGCGCTGTATAGATAAAATTCAGTTGAGTCTAGTTCAGTTGAATAATACTGTCATTAACTGTGGTAAATCTGTGAAAATCCCAAATCTGTTGCAGTGTACATGCACAGAAATTCACATTAATCATTTTGCCTCCAACCAGATGACCTGTGCAATCACCTTGTGATGAAAAGTGGTCGCCCAGAGGTTGAGGGTGTTGCAAGCTCAACCTCCAGGTGACCAGTTGGTTGCCACACCTATCTCCAATTGGTCTCAGACAGCAAAAAAAATAAATAAATTGTCCCATGTAGTGAAATAACAGGGAAAGTAAAGAAAACGATTCCACAAAAATATAATGGAGTTCCTTCAAATCCATTATTCTGATAAGTGCATTATCCAGGCTATATTGTGGGCAATCACTGAGGCAGGAAAGGTGTGTGTGTGTGTGTCTGTGTTTGTGTTTGTGTGAGAAATATGCTAGAGATCAAGAAGATAATTAATTGAGGACTGTGCCTGTGCAAACTGGTCTGTCATTTTTAAGAAAATCCTGAGAAAATGAGGCAAAAACAGAAGTTGACTAGTGTTTTCTAGCTAAATGCATATCTTGTCCTAGTGTTTTTCCACACAGCAACGGGAAGAGGAAGATGGGAGAGATCAGCCTTTTTATAGTATCTCCTGTATATTAGATTATAGTCTAGGCATATAATGACAACTACAGATAACTGTGGTTATTCAGTAGGAATTTCAAACAGATGAAACACTGTTCCACTTTTGGTTTTGCCTCCATGTGGTGAAATAACATGTTACTCAAAAATCAGTGTTGTATTACTGCGAGGTTAATTGACACTTATTTCCTCTTGACTTGATGCTACCCTGGGATATTTTCAGATGCCCTCGTTGATGGCGACATACAAGGTGAACTTTTTTTGGTTGTATTTTTTGAGTTTACCATCTAGTCACATAGGTGCTGCATGTGCATGACTTACTTTATCAGTCTAACACATGTACAACAAGTTGCCGTTTTTACTGCAGAATATGCACATGTTCACTGTAGTAAGATCACGGGTGTAACTGTGGACTTCACGATTCATTTTTTATGTTATATATTAATGTATTAGCAATCATCTTAAAAATTTTAAGGAGATACTCACCTTTCAGGTAAATTCTACGTCACTCAGAAAGTTTAGTATTGTTTAAAATTTTGAAGGAACGAAGTGTTTTCAGGTTCAGCTGTTGCCTAATGAAACATATTTTTATTCATCTTTCTTATAGCACAAAATGTTTCTGATAAAAATGAACTAGCTTCATAATTTATCATTTAGAAAAATTGCCTTTGCGTCGGTTTGAACTGAGTCACACGGGTTAATAACCGAAAAGGCAGAAGTTAATGATGGCAGCTGGATTTTGATTGTGGAAGTTTAATGAAATGCTGGTCTTCGTCCTTGCTGCAAGCTGTTTCTTGTGGCTGCATGCTGTGCTTTTCCACAGTGGGATGGATCTGTCTTTAGATGTTTTCATTTTTGTGAATTTGTTTTTCTTCCAGCCTTTTTTCGTTTAGGCCTCCTGCACCTTGTCAGATTTTAGAAATTTGAATGGTCTAGAAATATCACAGAAGTTGTGTGAACACTGTTGGATACAGTTTCCATGGCTTATTTAAGCGTCTCAGCCATTTCCTCGTGCCTTTCCAGACATTTGTAATTTTTTACGCCTTTTTCCTGCTAAGGATCTATGCTAGCCTGACTTAGAGGTAGTTCAGAGCTCTAATCTGAATACAAAATTACTACCAAAAAATTACAGTTAATCATTGTTGCTGGGGAAATGCTGTTAAACTGAGATTATTTTTTATTGCCCAGTCCCACTGCACACACAAACACAGATGTTGCTACTTTGACTGATGATGTCTAAAGTGGAGCCAAAGGGTTGTCAGCACCCTGAGTAGTGTAACGGTAATAGTAGAACAAGAACAACTTCACTCCTTGGTATCCACAGCTGTCTGCATGTGTTTGTTCAAGGGAGTATAAATCTAGCCAAAGACATGAGCTTTCTTTCTTCCCACCTACTCCCCCTCATCTCTTTGTCACCTCCTTTGTCTGTCTTCTGCACCCTTCCCCTGCTTCTCACCGTCTGCCTTTTTGTCACAAACACATCATCTGCACTTTGCAGTAATTTGTCACAAGTGTCTGATGAGCCATAGTAGAAGGAAATGGGACGAACGCACGATCAGGCGCAATTGCAGGCATTTGGCAAACACCATCCAACAGCCTGAACTTGATGATGTAGCTGTTGGTGAGGATCTCTGTCAGTATCTTATCGGAAGCTCCCCCCTCAACTTTCTCTTGGTTCATCACACACTTTGTGGTTCTCTCTGTTTTCTTTTTATCACACTTCTGTCCCTTTTTCCCATGTTTCGTTTTTGCTTCCCGGTTCCTTTTCTCTTCCCTCCAATCTTCCGACCACCCACCTGGCTCCCCTCACTGCACTGTCGTTGGCATGATGTCAGAGCTTCCCTCTGCTACTGAAAAATGGAAAATGAAGATAAATTGTCCCTAATAATGTGCTCATTACGCTCCATGTCCCTTTCAGAGATGAAGAAAGAACAAGGGGAAATAGCACATCAGAATCAGAAATACTTCATTGATCCCAGAGGGAAATTTCAGTATTTCTATGTGTGCATTTTTACATATCTCCATGTGTACATCTTCATTCTGCCAGCCAAGCCACTGTGGTAGTTTTAGCTGTGGTACAATCGGATTTTACCCCTTTTGGAACTTTTCATGTGTAATGATTTTCTGGTAATCATTCCAGTTTTATTTGAGGAGTTCAGTTTGTTTAGAGAGGCTTCTTGAAATGTATTTTTCTTGAGGAATACATTCAGCTGCATCCATTTAAGTGTTTGTTTCTCCAGGGAAAGCACGCGCCAAGCCGCCACCGCCCTTTATCCAGCCTCTGCCAAGTGTAATCTGTTAAAGCCACGGTGAGAGGACTGAGGGGGAGAATTAAATGACTATAACGCAGCAGGAATGTGGGCCATTCATTCTCAATAGACAGCAGTATGTTATTTCTCCCTGACAATTTGCAGATGCCTTTAGAAGTGACTGCAGCCCTTCTATCAGGGGAACAGAATAAAGAAGGCAGACAGATTAGTCTCTGCTAAGGTTGTTTGAATGTTGCTACTTTCAGGAGTCAGGCTGCTGAGAGGCAGAGATATGCATGAAGGTTCCTGTGCCTGGGAGATTCTCTCCCTCTCACTCGGTCACAGCTGCGCCAAAAGCTCTGTTTATGTGGCTAGGCTTTACATGGAATGAGAGGTCTCTGGTGGTCCTAGACAGCCTCATTAACCCTCTTTTCATTCATCCTCTCTTTCCCATCCCCTCTTATGCTCTCCGCTGCTTTCTTTTCCCGCCTTTCCTTATGTCTTCCCACCGCCGCTTCTCTCTCCATCTACTTACCCTCTTCATACCTTTGAACAAGAGAAGCTGAACTGGTTTCCTGCCAAGCTGCTGCTAGTGGCTATTGTGCGCACTGCTACAGCGTGAAAGGCTGCCTGCACTATTGAGTGCACACAGCGGCAGAATATTTCTTCTTTACTCTGTTTTACTCTTTTACTCCTACCTTCCTAACTTTAGTTTGAGTGTTTGTTGCATTTATGCGTGTGTTTATGTGTCCATGAAGTGGCGAGTCAGAGCTTGGGCGATTTTGGCAGGACGCACACAAGACCAAAGTAGACAAGTTTCTGTAGATTGCGATATGTTTTATTTGGTTTTTACCTCATTTCAACCCTCATTGTACCATTGTACCACTTCAAGCTTACACTTCAAGCGTACAAAAAAATATTTCCATTAGAGAGGTGAAAATCGGTCTAAAAACATTCAAATCTTATACATGTAAATGGTGCCCACAGCCTGCCATCTTCCAAGGATGTTTGCAGCGCTCGCCGTCATTTATTTATTGCTTTGCAAAGACTAAAAAGCCAGTAACTAAATTAAATTTAGAGAAAATGTTTTAAAATATGACATAACCTTGACAAATAACTTAGTGCTGTGTCAACACTGCTTTCCACAAAATGTATTGCACTTCTACTGATCTCTTCCACAAAATATTCTTCCTATCAGAGAGCACTTAGAAGTTAGGATGCCCTTTTTTCTTTCAGATTTCACATCAAAGTCAGACTTTGATATTTTGACAGGAAGTACTCAATTTACTTACAATTCAGACTCTTCAGACTCTGACACAGAATTTTGTGTGTTTCAGTGTTTAATTGGTTCATCAAGAAAAAAATGCCCTACCACTGAGGCAGGTGATATGTTCACCTTAAAGGGGAGCTATTCTGCTCATTTCCAGCTCATTTTAATTCATGGGTTCTGCTAGAAGTACTGCAATGTATTTTTTTTTTTAAATCCTTATTTATCTAATACTGGGCCTTAGTGCACCCCCTGAGTTCACCCATTGTCTGAAACAAGTTTTTTTTATCTCCTTCCCTTGAAGCCAAATTCTCATTGACTGCCCCTTATAAACGGAAAGTTTGAACAGTGGGTGACTGGGCCTGCTGTGCTCATGGATCAAACTGTGCCTGAGATAACTATATTAATTACATCCCCCCGTATTTGATCTCAAAGATTCAGGAGTTGAAGAAACTGTCTTAAGCCAAACCTTTGGAGCAGGCTGAAGTCTAAGCTTTTGGTTCAGAAGGATTATTTTCCACATACACTGATGTCATTATTTGAAACTTTGGGCATGTTTAATATGAGCATAGACCATTAGAACTGTATATGTATGACAGAAAAGAAGGAAAATCATAATGCTGGGTCCATTTTAGGTAAAACCCCTCAATCTTATTGAATATACAGTATATACTTTAACTTTTACATTTTTACCTGTTAACGTAAATTTTTTTTTTTTTAAAAAGTATTTACCTTTGTGTACTGCTAGTATCAGCCAGAAACTAGGAGTACAACCCTTATTTTGATAAATATTAACCATTAAGCTAGTTAATTAGTTCTCTTGTGCATTTTTATTCAGATAGGGGTTACCAGGGTCCCTAAGCCAGCTGCCCCCCTATGCTTGCCTCAGTGCATGCAAAGGCTCTGTGTTTCAGAGGTCAGCCTCAGTCTGTTCCTCTGTTTACATCTGAAATCTGTACTCGCCTTGCCCCCAGAGTCTCTCTGCTCGCAAATGATGCAAATATGTTTATTTATTAATGTCCTCAGTTTCAAATTGTGACAAGACTCCCTCATTTAGCTGGTTCTGCATGGCAGAGTTGGTGTTTAGCAGCAGCCTGTGCCTGAGCTCATGCAGTTGTAGAGGACCCAAGTGACGTTTGGGGGCTCGTGAAATGTGCAATAAGCAGTAAGTTGCCAACTGTATACTGGCCCACTGGGGTTCACAGTTTAGTGAGCTTCAGTGATGTGAGGTTTAAAATAAACATCACTTAAATGCTGTGTGTTTGATAAGAATGGAGATTAATGAAGAGCAAACCTCTTTATATGCACGTTCTCCTGTACGGTTGATTGTACCACTTTGTTTTTAATTCATCTTCAGCATAAAATACAAGCTTGGACCCAAACCCATTTTTATGATCTTAAAAATCTAACGATGTTAAATGTAATTCCCCCACCCCCCTTTTCATTAATAGGGCCCTATTTTAATCAGATTTTTCATCCATTTTTTTAAATTTCTACTCCTGGGTTGTGACAGATTTTTTTGAAATACACTATCCTCTGCATTGACTATCTCAGGATCTCCCTTTTCTTGTTGTCATGAGCAGGAAGACAAATTCCCTGTTTCAAGTCAGACATAGATTAAGAACAGACAGTGCAACAATATATGCTGACATGTTGATGTATGTTGTATTGTAGCCAGAAGTTGCTATTCAAAGGTTGTGTCTTACCACCAAAACCTTTTTTGACGCCTCATCCCATATTTATAGTATAATTAAGAAGCCTTAGCTCATATTCTCTAATTCCTTAAGGAAATGTCACGTTTTAACTTCTTTGTGATTATATATTGAAATATTACAAAGACATTCTTCATAGTAACTGTTTGAGATAAACCCTGGAGAAGCCATAGCTAATATTTAGCTTACTGATTGTTTTTAGCTGGTCACTAAAACTAGATTTGCCCAAAATAATGTCAGGTTTTAAAATTAGGTAAATGCCTCAAATGAACTACAAAACATGACATATTGCACAGTGTCATTATTTATTTAACAAAAGCTAAGCCTAAATGCATGGGGCAGGGTGATTAACACTGTTGCCTCAAAGCAAGAAGGTCCTGGGTTCGAATCCACCGTCTGGCTGGAGGCTTTCTGTGTGGAGTCTGCGTGCTCTCCCCTTGTCTGTGTGGCTTCTCTCAGGGTACTGCGGCTTCTTCCCGTGCAGTTAGTGGCGTAGGTATTAAGAGGCGAGTAGCAGCTAGGCACTGATAAACAAATGCAACTGATTAATTGCAAGTGAGAGCACCTTTTTAAAAGCAGAAGTTTTTACATTTTGGAGGTCTGGGGCACTCAGGTGTGTGTTAACACAATGCCAAGGAGTGAACCAGCAGTGAACTTAGAGAAGCAATTATTATTGCCCATCAATCTTTGGAGGGTTTTAAGGCCATTTCCAAACAGTTTGAAGTCCATCATTCGACAGTGAGAAGGATTATTCACAAAGGGGGAAAACATTCAAGACAGTTGCCAATCTTCCCAGGAGGGGATTTACCAGCAATGTCACCCCAAGGTCAGACTGTGCAATGCTCAGGAATTGCATTAAAAAAACACACAAGCTGCATCTGAGTCATTTAACACGCTAACTGAGTCCTGTAAAGTTCATATCTTTATAATTAGTAAAAGACTGAACAAGCATGGCTTCTTTGGAAGGGTTTGGAAGCTGTGTGGTAATAATCCATAGCACCACAGTTTGGTGGAAGCATAACGGCACAAACACATCACACCAGTTGTCTAGCATGGTGGTGGAGGAGAGATTATTCAGGCTTGTTTTGCAGCTAAAGGACCTGGACACTTTTTAGTCACTGAGTCACCCGTGACCTGTATAAAAAAAGCGTTCTAGAGTCAAATGTGAGGCCATCGTTCCAACAGCTAACGCTTGGCTGACACTGAGTAATGCAACAGGACATTGATCCCAAGCACAGCAGCAAATATACAACAGAATGGCTAAAAAAGAAAAGAATCAAGGTGCTGCAATGGCCCAGCCAAAGTCCAGATCTCAACCTGACTGAAAGGCTGTGGCTGGACCTTAAGAGAGCTGTGCATAAACAAATGCCTGAAATCCTCAGTAAACTGAAGCCACACTGCGAACAAGAGTGGGGCAAAATTGATATGAGAAATTGATGAGGAAATCATTATCTTCGCCAGGGAGGTTCTGTTTTTGGTGGCGTGTGCGGGCTTGCATGCATACATACATGTCTGTAAACATGATAACTCAAGAAGTTTTGAATGAATTCTGATAAAACTTTGTGGGGGTGGAGAGTGGGTGGGGTCATGTTAACGAAAACAAAACAAGCTTTTTTTTAAATTTGATATTTATTACTAAACATTTAAACAAATTTTACTGTACAATGAAATGAATGCTGCACATGTACTATAATCTACATTGTAGCTTAATTTTTGTTAAATAAATAATGACATTTCAGGTTGTATTGATCTGTTTTTAAGACATTGTAAAGACTGGCTCATTTTTATTACGTCCTGATAGAACCTCAACCTTAGAATTGACCAAGAATGTGCTTTCTTTTTGCCATGACTGTTGTCGTTGTTGTCTTTGTATAAGTAGCAGCACTAATGTGAGTGGTGATTTCAGTATCTGACATAATAGCTTTGTTAGAGTTGTTGGCAATGAGGCATCTCCTCCCTCATGTTTGTTTGTGTTGGGATTTTAGGCATTCTGAGGTTGGTAGAGTGAGGAGTATCATAGCTGCGGTTTCCCTTTCGATGGAAAGACTCAGAGCAGTGTGATGTTTCCTCATTTTGCTCTTGTTGTTTTACAGCTGAACCGAGTCAGACAGAAATTGATGCTTCACAATGCCCACATATCCTGTTAAAGTGACCTCTGTGGAAGGGATTTTTAATTGGACAATTGTTTGCTTTTCTCACCCCTGTCAGGAGAGCCTTTTGCTGATTATAGCGTGTGTTTGTTATATCAAACACTCCTCTTGTTAATGGACTGATTGGTTTGCAGTGTCATTCCAGTATCTGCTCAGTTCTTTTCAGTGACTCATTTTAGCCATTTCAATAAAATATTTTGTATTTAGTACTGAGTTCTTGTTCACAAAAAGCTGATGTTTTTGGTTTGGCTTATTTTTGTGTGTGTGTGTGTGTGTGTGTGTGTGTGTGTGTGTGTGTCTGTGTCTGTGTATTTTGTTTTTCATTTCTATAGTACTGACAGTCATATCCCTGTGAATATAATTTTTCCTGAGCATGTACACTGCTTTCCATTTGTTTTGATCAAGCTTGAAGTTTAGCTTAACATGAGACTTGCTTAAGATAGGATTCTGTGAACATCATGTCTGCTTTTGTTTTTGTCAGAATTGGATTATTGCTGTAAAGCGATGCAATGCCACCTTTGCAAATCAGTGAACCGCATTACCGTGCAACAGTGGCATTAACTTTGACAACGACAAAAGGAGACATGTTGTTTTAGGGGATCGATCATCTAAATCTAGCTAATATCAGTTGACTTTAAAGTGACCTAAATACCAGAGCGGGGGGGAAAGAGAAACTAGTTGTAACCTAGAAAGTCGGAGAAAAGACGTTTAAATTTGAGTACAAGAATTCTCGCTCTTTCTTTCTTTCTTTTTTAACACTGATGTTCTTACATGAGTACAAAAACAAAACAAAAAGCTTAATTATTCTTACTGTTATTCTCTAAGAATCAGGAAAAATAGGCTAAAAGTCTGTTTTATTGCTCTATATTATTTTGAAAAGACAGACGCTAAATTCTAACCATTCGTATTCATCTACAGGAATACGGAGTTCATATGCCAGTCAACACAGCCAGCTGGCCCAGGACTTAAGGTCAACCATCTCCCCAGACCGCCACATTGCACCAATCTATGAGGATCGGACGTACAAGGGCCCGTTGTACCGCAGTCCCAGCCACACCCACCAGGGCACCCTCTATAGGAGCACCTCAGGTTGGTCCCATGTTATTATTAACATTGTAAAATGCCAGAGATTTAAACTCCTTAAACCTTTGGTATCAGTCTGCAAATAAATGCTAAAATATGCAATGTCCTCATACCACTAAAAGTATGTGTTTCACTGTCACCTGTAAGAATTTGGCTGATGGATTGTTGGCACAACCCGAGTTTAGTGACAACAATAGCAATGTCTAAACTAACAACTGCCATGAAATATTTGCTGTGGAGTTATGAAAGGTGATGAAAATAGTTTTCCTGTCACTGAGTAAGTTGAGGTGGTATATTTGTATGTATGCAGCCACTTGCAGATGTATACAGCCAGCTGAGATGGGTTAAAAAAGAGAAAGCTTGAGAGAGGAAGGAGAGGGCATCATATAGTGAGGTGATGTTTTTCTTCATTCATGCTACACTTCCCCTGCCACTCAGCGACAGTGCTGCACACTGCAAAAAGGAGCTGGGAACCCCTGCGGTACCTTACAAACAGCAGTGTTTTTGATTTGAGTGTGTTTGTGTGTGACAGATCAAATCTACTAGAAACTCCATTTACTCTCTCCTTTGCTCGTGCTGCATCTTCATGCGGTAGAGCCCAGGTCAAGATGTGCACAGAATTTTCACGCTACACATCTTCATATCAAAAGTGCTTCCTTCTCTTACGTAGTTTCCTTGACTTCAAGTATGTCCAAGTCTTTGGCATTTTTCTGTCTGCCCTTTAGCGCTGTGTATGTTCTGTCTTACTTTCTTGCTTTTCTCTCTTGGTTTCTATTTTTTGTTCACTCTTCCCCTGCCTCCATTTCCATCCTCCCTCCACTGTCAGGCAGAAAGGGTGAGACATGAGTTAATGGGCAGGTTCTGATATGTCATCCTGCCACAGAGGAGTCCATTACCCGTGTGTCACACTGAGAATGAGAAGAAGGATGAAGGGGACAGCTTGGTTAGCTACATCCACAGCCTGCTCTCTTCCAGGTGTCCTAATGTTGGTATTTTCCTCTCATCATCTCTCCTGCCTCAGATACGCATGTTTAATTCCCATGACACACACACTCTCCATTCAGCCTTCTCCTTGGCACACCGGAGATCTGCTTAGACTGATAAGTTCACTAATAAATGCTATTGGTGCTGCAAAGAAGCCCCACAGACAAGCTGCTGTAATGTGTTTATGCCAGCTATACTAAGAAAAGGCGAGTGGGATAGAGCTGGAGGGGGTGTTCAATATGGAGGCTTTGTGAGAGCTATCTCATTAGAAAAATCCAATTTGATCCCACAGTTTTCTTTGTTATGTTGTGAAATGAAATTTCAATGGGCCATTTCCCCCTATTGGCTTTCCATGCATTTTTTTTTTTTTGGCTTTTTCTGGAAGCATGGAGTGTACTTTTTGTGCAAGCGGGAGCGATGGAAGTATTCGATCTTTTTCTGAAAAGGTGAGAAATGGGATCCAAATAGTTCCTGTAAAATTGCAAAGCTGCACTATGTTGTTTATAATTTGTCTTCCAATGTCTTTGGCTGTGTAAGGTTACATTTTTAGGAGATAACCATGTTGCACAGCAGAGCTGCTGCCCAACATAGAAGTGCACTGATGCGCGAAATTGTGTTTTTGGAGTAACCCCACAAGTTGACGTCTTGGCTCCTGGTAGGAGGGAGTTTTGAGCATGCTCATGCCAAGTTGTGTTGGATGGCGGATAGAGATCTGACTGGCGCAGCAGTCACGCTGCCACATATCACGTGGCTCCAGTGAGAAGGAGAGCTGAATCCAAGCAGCTTGTTTATGCAGTTCTGCTGGTGACCCATTGTGTTAAAAAACTAGGTCATAATATCACTGAGAGCAAGTGAAACGACGAATCATGACTGAAGGGAAGTGCTCTCAGGCTGACTTCTTTTCTCCTCTTTTGGAGCTTGCCTCGGTTTACCAAATTCTGTCTGCTTTGTTTGGCAAACTTAGCCTGAGAATAGGATGCCACAAAGGAGCAAGAAGACAGTGAAGAAAGGATTTGTGTATTACCAAGCAAGTTGAGTCCTCCTGTCCTCTTTGAAAACCAGCAGGATCCTTCTGGCTAACCCAGCTTGTAAAAGCAAAAGGACAAGTAAAGAAGTCTTTGAAGGAGAAGAGTTCTGCTTTGTGCTACCATGGGAGCTGTGTTTTATCCTCGTCATTAATCGGTTCCAGATTTGAGAATTTGCTGAGTCTGTCAGAACAGCTGCATGTTTGTATTTCCAGCTTAGTTTAAAGAATGTATGCCTATGGTAGGGAAAGTTTCAAAGTTAAGCTGAAAATATCTAGATGCTGCTAACAGTGGTTTTACTTTCTTTTCTTTCTTTTTTTTAAATTTAGTCTTTTATGTTTAATCTGAATGTTTTGGATTTGTCCTTTAGGTGTGGGGAGTCTGCAAAGGTCGTCCAGCCAGCGCAGT
The DNA here is from genome assembly GCA_024447675.2 of Pterophyllum scalare. Lineage (NCBI taxonomy): Eukaryota > Metazoa > Chordata > Actinopteri > Cichliformes > Cichlidae > Pterophyllum > Pterophyllum scalare. The sequence goes on along the minus strand of JAMQGT020000365.1, from coordinate 74,975 downwards.
GCCATGACCTACCAAAGAAACAATTATACTCTTAACACATCAGCCACCTATGCTGATCCCTATCGCTCCGCACAGTACCGGCCTTCCGATCCCAATTATGCTCGCCAGGCTGTTGTCATGGATGATGGTGCCGCCCGCTCTCCTTCCATAGACAGCATTCAGAAGGATCCGAGGTAAGCTCTGCACTGTATTATTGCCATGCTTCTGTTCTACCAGACATATTCTGTGGTTAATAACCAGTATAGTGTAACACAAACCAGTCATCCAGGGGGACTACTTCTGCTTACAAGGCAACCCTCTTCTGCTGGGTCAACACCGGTGTCCTCTTACTATTCAAACAGTGAACCTCCTGGGTAGCCACACACAGCTCTAGCCATTAAGCTGGCTCAACTATGCCTGTCCACTTAACAAAAGATTCTCACATGTGGTGAAGTGCTGCGTCTGCTCTTACCGTGTAAGCGTAGAGGATTGACGTTTGCAGTGACCCTGCTCATTGGGAACTTGTTTACACTTGTTTATGCTGCTGTTGCCACGTATTTAAAATGAGTGCACCACTATTTATTTTATGTGACACAGTCCCATTCAGGAATGACATCAGAGTCAAACTTCCTCTAGAATATTTTTAACATAGTTCCTGTCTAGGGGACAGGCTCTGGCGCATTTATTAGTTTAGCTCAAAGGCCACAAATTTAGTTTTAGCAGCCTGGGATCCTGGTGGATGTAATTCACAGTCGGTGTGTCAAAGGCATTTCTGCTACAACTTAAGCCGCTTTCAGTCTTGGACTCCTTTCCATTAACTACTTTTCCCCAGATGTCTTAATAGGCAAACTCACAAGGTTGAATCTATTAACATACATGTACCACTTTCAGCGAGGCAAAAATCTGACCTACGTGTAGTCACATTAACGGACGAGCATGCACAAGATTATAATGTAGCCGTTCAAAATCTTCCGTCTATGGCAAGTAGTGGCTCTCTGCCAGTGTTGTGGATATTTCTAAATGAAGCCATGAGAAATGCACAGGAATCTGAATTACGGATGTACATGAGCGCAATTAAATGTTGTCGCCCTCAGTAGTCGGCACCGGAAATGCTGGTCGATTAAAGTAATTCTTCATATTTTGTTATTGGGCAACACCAGTTAACTGTTGGTTCAGAGAACTTTGATCCACATAGATATAAACTGCAAACAGAAGTGTACAATGGCAAATCGTTTTGTTTAATTTTGAGTTCGAAAAATCCTTAATTATCTTTTAAAAGCAGTCCGCATACAATGCATTCCTCTCTTCTTTCCTTACTCTACCACATACAGAACCCCAATAATCCAAATGCAACCAAACTGGACCAGGTACAAATGCAATTTCATGTGTTTATCAGCGTGCACGTAGGTGCTGAAGTATTAATTTTTAGGAAAAAGGAGCCGACCTTCTTTCGGTCTCTGCAGTCAGTACTGATACCTTTTTCACCCCACCTGTATTTCTAGAGAGTTCGCATGGCGTGACCCAGAGCTGACAGAGGTGATTCACATGCTGCAGCACCACTTCCCATCGGTGCAGGCCAATGCAGCTGCCTACCTGCAACACCTGTGCTTTGGTGATAATGGAATCAAGAGTGAGGTAGGTGTTCTACAACGAATCCCCTACTTTCTTATTACAGTGAGTTACTTTAACTTCTTATAAGTTCTACTTTGTACTGATTACTGTCATAAGGGATCTTTTGTTAATAAAGTAAAACTTTAATTACAAATAATAACACACTGAATTCAGTAATTTAAAAATTAAGCCTCATTTGTTATAAAATATGACATTCCCATGCTACAGTGTTGTTTGGTATGTGATTGTAGTCTCTTTGAGAGATAGATATGAAATAATATACCTAAACCTCTCAGATTAATGTTTGGCAGATTAAAAAAGCAAAACCAACAATAGTCAATAAAAACTGGCTGTTCAACCACAATTTTGTGGCATGGCTATAGCAGTGACAGTGAGCTCTGACAAGTTGCTTGTCTTTGGATTGTGGGGGGAAGCTGGAGTACCTGGAGAGAGCCCATGCAGACACAAGATTTATTCATTGAACTCAAACATCTGTGGAATTCACTGTAACAAAAACACAAATTTGAAACCCCCAAATAAGTTGAATTGATCATAACCAACAGGACTGATGACTAGAGCTATGAAAATGAAGTGCTGGAAATGTTAAGTGGGCAGTCAGAATATTTTGAACTAGTAGATGTATTATTTGGACAGATCAACTCAGGGGTTTCAAAAAATTCTACCTTAAAAAAAAAAAAAAATCTTAAAAAAACTACCACAGAGTCACGAGAACACACACAGTCGTATTCGCACTGCTCATGCATATCAGAAGCCAGCATTTAAAAAAATCCACAGCATACAGCAACAGATTAAAAACAAACAAACAAAAAGCGGACATCTGCTCCACAGTTTTTGTCCCGCACTTCAGACATTAGCATAATAGTTACTTCGACATAAAAAGAATAAGACCTAAGTTATGAAGAAAGTATATTTTAGATGCCATATTTCTTGGATACCATATGACAGTATATCAGAACTTGATTCATATTACAAAGCAAAAAGCAGGAAGCTTGTTGTTTTTTTTTCTTTCAGAGCACACATTGTTCTGTGCTTCAGAAGGAAATGTAAATTCAATTTTCTTTTAGTCTACCATCTCCTGTGGTTAAGGTTTTTTCCATGGTCATATATTAGCATTTCTTTTCAAAATAATTTGTTTGGTATGAATAAATTCCCTGTGCGTAGATTCTCTTGTCACATGAATAAATGCATGATTTTCAGTCCCCATGTTTTACAGGAAGAGTTTAAAAAAAAAATGTTGTTAGTGGTCAGAATCATTTCCCCATCTAAGGATGTGTGATTTTATCCACCCTGACTACAGGTGTGTCGACTTGGAGGAATTAAACACCTGGTGGATCTGCTAGACCACAAAGTCCTTGAGGTCCAGAGGAACTCTTGCGGTGCTCTGGAGGAACCTTGTATATGGCAAAACTATGGATGACAACAAGGTTGCTGTTAGGAACGCTGGGGGTATCCCAGCACTGCTCCGTCTGCTTAGAAAGACTGTGGATGCAGAAGTGCGGGAGCTTGTCACAGGTCAGTGCGGAGAATGTATCAACTCTAAAGGGAGTTGCTTTAAAAATCTTTCATCTACATTCTTCTCTGGTAAACTTGTTACACATGAAAAGAATCAAAGTTACACTTCATTTGCACAAATTTTCACACAAAAACTTGTGTGCTTACTTGCTTCATATTTTTGGTTGGCAGGCTATCTGATTCACTGACGAGTCATTTGAGCTTCTTTATCTGGCATCAGACAAGTGGAGTTAACGGCACAGGAACATTACACGGCATGTGCAGAATTTGATGAATTACTTACCTGACAAACCGCTGGGTATTACAGGAGAGATCATTACAGTACAGTTACAGCGGTGCAGTAACTTATGAATCTTGACATTGTCTCTGAATTGAGCTTGAGGTTGTTTAGTGCTGCACGTCATGGTTAACTATGGATTATTGCTTTTAAAGATGTTTTGAATAAGCCATTAAGCAGACGGCTTATTGTAGTCTGTTCTAAAATTATGTTTGCAGTAATAACTCAGTTGTAGAGGCTTTTCCTTAAGTTGCTGCTACTGCTGTCACTGCTGCTTATGATATATGCAATAAAATAAAACCACATTTCGGCAGGATTCATATTTATTTATTACTTAGGCTGCTGTTTTAGCTCTTTCTCTGTCAGAAAACAAGTGTTCCTGCCAGTAGTCTTGATAATCCTCTCCTCCCTCCGCATTGGACCGTGTGCAACTCAGCTGCATTTGTGTGTTGTTTGAGCTCTGCAAATAGGGTATAAATCCGTGTTGTTTGGGATCAGGGTGGAGCACTACAAAAATAAGCAAGCCAAGACATTTGGCTCCCAGGTGGCTGAGTCAGCTGTTCGCACTGGACTCCGAACCCCAGTCTAACATGGGCTCAGGTTACAATCCAGCAGCCCCCCGAGGGTGAACAATACAGGCCGGAATATGAACCCTTTTATATTGTCTGTGAGAAGATTATCTTCAGCTTCCTTTACTAGTCAAGTGTTTGTTGACTTTGCTTAAAAAGGAGGAAATAATCAGCATTTTTCTCACACTGGAGTCTACAATCTCTAAAATGTCTTTCTGCATACTTCAGATAATGCACGGGCATTTTCGAATCGGCTTCTTTCATGTGAACTCTGTTTAGGTTCTTTCCCTTTCATCCACTTGTCACAAAGCCTCCTGTGGGTAATTGGTAGTGCGGACCCCAGGAATGAGAGCAATTTGAAAAGGTCAGCAGAGTTGCATCACTCTGGCTAATGGCGCGTTCCTTATTTGAAGATGGAATTTCTAACTGGAATGCCCCCTCAAGTCAGAATTCCAACTTGGAAAGTCAGAGCAGCCCCACCAATCCTGAATTGACAATCCAAGATTGCGGCAGTGCACGTCAACATCAGTAAAACTTCTGATGTGTACTAACTGCTGTTGTGTATTTGTGACTAAATGAGTCATACGCAGGGAACTGACTGGCTCTGTCCATGAATGTGCTGCAGCTGTGTTTTTAAGTGCAAAAAAACAAGCATTACACTGTATTGCTAGTGAGGCTAGGCTCTACCTTTGCAGGGAGCAAAACAAATCCTGTTTTTCCTTGCTTTTCCGACTGTACAACAGAACACTCCCATCTCCCAACATCTCACTTCCAAGTTAAATAGAAAGCTGCATAATTACAGCTGAGAACAATCCACATAAAGAGCTTTCAGGTGGATGACAAGGGCACCCCACACCATAGCTTAAAGTGGAGCAGACAGAAATAATCCACTCACCCATAGCTCCTTATGAGGCAGCTTTTGTGGGATATTTAGAATTTGAATTAGAGCCCCTTCTTAAGCGGTGCAGCCAATGTTGTTTAAAAGCCGACCAGTTGTCTGACTACTTGAGCTTCTATTGTGTTAGCGGCTCCAACTCGACTCCCCCGGGAGGTCCAGGTGTCGTCTGTGCTTCATTAGGGCTAGCTGTAAGAACAGGTCACCCTTGCTTCAGGTCATGGGTCATGTTGTGGGGGAGTCGCAAAGTGATCTCATTCCCTTACCTGCCTCCTCTTCCAGCAGCTGTTGTGGTTATTGCTCTGTTCAAGCCCACTGCTCTGTCAGATGAAACACCTGAAACTGACACTCACGTTCATGTGTCATTCATGTGTCATGACTGCAGTGGACTTTATATCAACTTGCATTCATTTCCTAATGACTTTCTTTAACCTTAACTTTAAATACTGTCTGCATAAGCCTAAACATATCCTGAATCCAAACTTACTGTAATCTTAAATCATGTCATCGTGTTGAAATTTATGATTTATAATATGAGGGCTTTTTCCCCAAAAGGAATAAGCAACCCCATTATGTGACAGATTTAGGCCTCTACAATATGAATAATACCTGGACAACACACACACACACACACACACGCTCTGTTATTGTCATGTTCTGACATTTTACCCTGGCTTTACCTGAAAAACTTCACTCCACAGTGATTGCAATCAACATGCCAAATATCTATTTAAACAAGGGCTTCTTTTTTTCTTTTTTTTTTAGTATGTCAAAAATAAATATTTAGAAAAGATTAACTACTTCTAACGTACAGAAAGACAAGCAGAATGGCATTAACCCACAAAGCTAGCTTTAGTTGGCAAGTCTCGGTGTGATCTGCTATGTTTGTGTTCTTGGAGAATAAAGAATGAGAAGATTAGTAACCTTTGATCAAAAGCTAAATGCTAAAGGTAATTCGATCTAAAAATATATCTGTGACTTTCACTGTGTGCAAAAGTGAAAACTGCTCACTAACCTCAAAAGTACAAGCCGAGCTGACTCTGAGATTTAGTCGATGCAGCATTAGCGATCAGACAGTGCTGCGAGTTTTAGTTCAACTCCTAAAATTGAAAGGTTAATAAACTGAGCAGTTTTTTTTTTTTCTTTTTTTGGATGATCAGCAGCTTTTCACTGACTGAACTGAAAGATGACCCAGTTATCGCTTCACCAGACCAAGTTGATGACGTGCTGCCCTGAAGTGTAAGACACAGAAATTGTCTCCAGGGAGCAGTGACACATTTGGGGAATCAATCAAGATCACTTTCATTCTGCCTGTCTAAAGTGTTTAGCCTCACTCAGAGTGAAAAATGAGTCATTAATGAAAGTCAGATTTATTGGTCAGCTAACAAAATATACAGAAGCATTCAAATCTGTCTGAAAACTCAGACAGAGTTGCCAATCTGTCTGAGTTTTTGGACTGAGTCACCCAGATCCTAGTGGGTATTGAAGTAATTATTACAATGACAACATGAGTTCAGCTGACTATATTTTCCAAAAATGTCATCCAAACATATTTAGCAAATTCAGCATGGTGTATGTGGGACTGCTTTATGACAGAATGTAATCAATTGCATTGGATTAAAAATACTGATAAAGAATGTAGGAAAACTCCTTTAGTAATTTCAGACTTAAAAAAAAAAAAAATATATATATATATATATATATTTTTTTTTGTGATAGGAGACAGAACTGAAGTTGGAAAATACACAGAATTGGATGACTTAGATTAATGACATGCAAAATCTGGCAAGTGGCTGCTGATGAGGGGAAGTGGTGCCAGACACACTTCAAACTCAGTGGGCAACTGTCAGCCATATACACCCGATAATCAGTCAGTGGAGGCCTGAGTCGGTGTGCCAGGGTGTATGACTGCAGATAGCAGTCACACAAATGCAGTCCCTGGTGGCCATTTAGTTCCTGATCTGTGATCTTTAGACCTTTTTTTTTTAATCTTTGTATCAAAACTCCAAAATGTTTTACAGCTGAGTCATCTCTGTATGAAATGTCCATTCAGCTTCTTCAGCTGTTCAAACAAGCTTCAGATTTTATTTCTTCTTTTTTTTGTTCCCTCCATGCCTCCCCGTGCCCTCCTGTGCTCTCTCTCTGGATAGATTATTGGCCCTCAATTCACAACAGTGATTACCTTGGGTCAGTGTTTCAAAGGCAGGCCAAGGCACCGGAGAACAAGCCACTAAGAAGAGAACAGGGTTCACATCAGTGCCTACAAGCATACATCTGTGCCATCTGACTGTCAGGTGTAACTTATGGGTATTGCTGCTGGTGTTACACCACTGACAGGGTTGTCAGTCACACCTCAGTGAATTTTCCTGTTGATTTCTTCTGACATGCTGCCTCCACAGGATCAGTCTAAAATCCAGCTGAGAACATTCTTTCTGCAAATTGACCGTAGAGTGGCTGTTTAGGAACTTGCCAGAGGCAATTGTGTAGTCAAAAGAAGCAGGCAAGTTGGTCAGTAGGTGTGAGTGTGTTATCACTGCATTAATGGGTCCTATCATAGGGCAGTCTGTGCATGTCCCATAAGAAAGACAAACAAAGAACTGAATGTGCCGGTGCAAGGAGCAAAGATCGGTCAGTGCAGAATTAAGAGACTCTACTGGTCCAGCTGATACAAGGCTTTTGGTGTGCAGACTCACATAAACTGCTGGCAGGCTTCAGTAGGAAGCACATGCCGCATGTTAACTTTGAGGGTTGTGTATCACATGATTGTCAGTGCCATCCTGTTATTTTAGCATAATAAGAGGAAAGTAATGAAAGTTCACTGAAGGACTTCAGTGGGTTTGAAAGCACTCTGATTTAGTGTTCATAAGGATAATGGTAAGTGAAATTGTTGATTAAATGACTGGCAGTGCCAGAGACATTGATGTATTGGCAGGCATATATCTGTCTGTAAAGCTTCTTGCCTGAATCGGGCTCTTGGGCCACATTACAGAGTATTAGCGTCTCCATTGCTTCAATCAGAGTGGGACGGGGAGGCAGTTTGCTGAAAGAAGATAAACAGTGAGGTTGAGAAAGAAGTAGTCAGGAAGACTTGTCTTTTTTTTTTTTACCTCTCCCAGTAGTCTGTCTATGTATAATACAGAGTTCCATGTAATAGCTTCAGGTAATATGTCCTGCATTCACAAACCAAGGCGAGCAAGTTGTAGAGCAACAACAGCAAATGGATTCATTAACATGAAGTACTGAGCAATCACATGTGAACCACTAACACACATGCACACTGAACATGTGCCTTGAAGCTTTGTTTGGGCTGCATTGTTGAGCATTATTTAGTCCTGAGTATTTACAGTAGATTTCAACTTGTGTAGCATTTGTCTCCTGCAAGGTTACCAATGCCCTACGGCAGTCAGCCTGTGTCTTAGACTAAGCCTAGCAGCAAGAGCCACCTAATTAGAAGAACATGTTACATGCCGGCTAATCCATGACTGATGCAGCATCAAAGGCTGCCACGACTGTACATGATTATTGGTGGTTACCATAAGTATATTTGAATTGAGTGAAATGATGGAATAATTTCTAAAGACTAATGCATTATTTATATTTCATTTGAAATGACTGAGCTGATGTGATATAGATCTCCGCCCCATCCTTTTATATATATATATATATATATATATATCATTTCAAGCAAATAATCTTTACCCCAAGGATAGTCTGCAGAGATGAAAGTTGATGTGAATGCCTGATGCCTTGATGTTAGAGCTGTGGTCTCATTTCTCAATAGTAATATTTTTACTCAGGTTCTTGGTTTGCATGTCATCATCTCATTGTTTTTATGGACGCATCTGCACATAGTGAGCTAAAAGCTCAGGTTGTGTTTTTTTGGTTTTTTGTTTTTTTTCCCCCTCTGGGTTAACCTAACTGCACATGTCAGCTAAGCAGATTTAACAGAAGGTTGGCATGCCTGGTTCTCAATGCTTGTGTGCGTGTGTGGTTGTGTCCTTAGGGGTGCTGTGGAACCTGTCATCATGTGACGCTGTCAAGATGACAATCATCCGAGACGCCTTAACAACTCTGACTAACACTGTGATTATCCCTCACTCTGGATGGAGCAGCTCCACCTTCGATGACGAGCACAAGCTGAAGTTTCACTCCTCTCTGGTGCTGAGGAACACCACAGGTTGCCTGAGGTAAACCACCTGATGATCAAACTTGGCACTAGCTCCCCACTGTGGACATCAGATGCTATTACATGTAGTGGGTGACGAGCTCATAGCATGTCTTTGATGAAAATATGATACTAAAGTAGACCTCAGATATAAAAATAAATTAAAAATTTGAGTAATTTGTAGATACACTGATAAAATCACTTTTATGTATCTAAAAGTATCAGCATGCTGTGACTGGTAACTGACTGAACATGATTTGGCTAAATAGGCAGAAGTTTCTGTCTTCTTGTTTCAAAGCTGTCATCATTTCTGTCAGTATAACTATCAAACTATTGTAAAAATCCCAACCTCTCTCCTGGGGCTTCTTCCTTTGAAAACACTGCAGTGTATAGAGCACACAGCTTCTAATTGATGCCAGCTAGTTGTTGAGCTGATTGTGTTTGTGTAACTCTGCACGCAAACATGTATAGGTGTGGTTGTTGGGTCCTTATTTACTCAGCAAAGTACTGTAATTTCTTCAGTCCGACCACACACACACACACACACACACCTCTCATACATTATGGATGGTGTATTGGGATTGCAAAGCCCACATTACACATTCAAGTGGGACACACACGCGCACAGCTGTCATTTTGTGTGTTTGCATATGCTCATCTGTTTGTTGAGCAAAGCCCCAAATCAAATGTCTAATTTGTGGGTGGGGGTGCATCTGCATGATTTTTCAAAGGAACCTGAGTTCAGCTGGTGAGGAGGCCAGGAAACAGATGCGCACTTGCGAGGGCCTGATTGACTCACTGCTCTATGTTATCAAAGCCTGTGTAAACACCTCTGACTTCGACAGCAAGGTACGCAAAAAGACACCCATCCACTGATGCACGTAGATACACACGCACACATACACGCACATACAATTTAGCCAAGAGGAGGAACATGCTGCCACATGATAAAAGAGGGAAGAATCCTACTCATCCTGATTGAATCATTTATTTGCTCGTGCCTAAATGACCCCCAGCTGCCAGAAGCAACTGTTTCATGTGCTTTGTCATCCAAAGCACAACTCATACGTTCACAGTCTGATTGGCCTGGCTGCAGTGGTTGATGCTCATATTAAAAATGGCCGCAGTTTCACATGTGTATGTGCAAGTAAACATGTGAGTCAAAAGCTTAGGCTTTAGACTCCTCTAAAATGTTCTGTTTCAGACTTTTTTCCACCCTACTTTTGGATCTCCGTGGTGTCATAGAGAGCAGATATCCTCAATAGGAGACACACCTCTGGATGTCTAGAGGCCTGAAAGGGAGAGGAGCTAAAATAATTAGTTTCATTGGAGTAACTGAGGGGCTGCACCAAGGCACCGTATAGATGTATAAGGGTTATGTTGAGAGTCCAAGAATTAAAGTTATAGCACTGGAAATGGGCTTTATATATTCACTCTTAACATTTTTGTACAACTGGAGACTGCAAAAGCTTATTCATCTGTGAATTGTAAAGACATAAAAACTCAAGTGGCTCATGTCTAATGTGGAGATCAGCACTCGGGGAACTCAACCCTTAACTGTGTCAATCATACATGCTCATTGTCATTCTGTGAGGGAAACCCATTACAAAACTCAAACAGCGTGAAAATAAATTTGTGTGCTCTGGTTGAGGAATTTTGTCTGCCTACACCCTTGGGTTTCATATCTAATTGATATCATTATATTATAGTGAATAGAAGGCCTGTGTCCAACACATTGGCTATAGGTACTATAGCACAGAGCTGCTGAGAGTTGATGGTATTGTAGCCTTTGTAATGATTAAGAAAGCCTCTGCTTTAACTACCTGTTCCACCACCTTTTCTTTTTGTGCCGACCAGATTGTGGAGAATTGTATTTGCACTCTGAGGAACCTGTCATATCGTCTGGAGCTGGAAATGACGGCATCCAGACTGATAGAGGGGCAGGAAGTGGATGGCTTACTGGTCAGAGAGTCTCCCAGTAAAGAGGTGGATTCCAGCTGCTGGGGCAGAAAGAAAAAGAAAAAGAAAAACAGCCTTCAGGAAGACACAGTGAGTGTGGGAATATAGCTTTAAAATATCAATAAGTTTGGCAAAATGTTTCCATTAACATGTATGGTATATGGAACATCAGTGAATACCACATAAAGAAAATTTCTAAGAATACGTCTTTCCTGTACACTGCCCGACAAACACTTTGAATATTTGTTCAGTGGGATGGTGTGGGGCCCATTCCCGGCTTCTCTAAGTCTCCCAAGGGTGCAGAAATGCTATGGCACCCTTCGGTGGTTAAGCCTTACTTGACCCTGCTGGCTGAGAGTTCCAATCCTGCGACTCTGGAGGGTGCCGCTGGGTCCCTTCAGAACTTGTCAGCTGGCAACTGGAAGGTAAAGTACCTATATTTGTATGTTCATGCGCACTCACTGATAAACACGTCCTCTTTTGTTCTTTAATGCTCTTTAAATCTATTCAACTGGCTAAAAAGGGTTTAACAGCTCACCTCTTCTGCGTCGGTAAAAGCTGACAAGTTTTTTATTCATATGCAAAAATGCACATCTTAAGACCATCTATTTTCCTGTGTGGACCCTTCTTAAATTTTAATGCCTTCTGTGTGCACAGTTTGCAGCATACATCCGTGCAGCAGTGCGTAAGGAGAAAGGACTCCCCATCCTAGTGGAGCTCCTCCGGATGGATAACGACAGGGTGGTGTGTTCAGTTGCCACTGCTCTGAGAAACATGGCACTGGATGTCAGGAACAAGGAGCTTATAGGTCAGGAGTTACACTGTCATAAAATTTACATTATACACTGTAATGGCTCTGTCTGGATGAATAATATTAAACACAAACATAAAGCTTCTTATTGCTTTTTTTTTTATCATCTTCACCATATTTAACAGTCTAGCCTCTGCTCATGTTGTACCAATTAGGCAGAGGCTATGTTGTAAAAGCCTTTAGCTTGGATAGATGCCCATACACAGAATAAAACACCCACCTAATGCATGGATCTTACAAGCACATTATTTTCTCTTACATAAGGAGGTACAAAGAAGTTATGTGGGATCTTTAGGAAATTAGCAGAATAACATGATACTACACAACACTGCATATTAATATTTTCAGCAGATTCCATCTAAACTGGCTAAACGATTTAGTGTGCATACTGGCAAATTGTTTAACAAATTGTTAAACAGTATTTTTTTTCCCATTAGCTCAGTTTGTTTTTTTAATTAATTGCAGCAACAGAAGAAGGGCCTTTTGTGACAATTTTTACTACTGGTTATTATTATTTGTTTAATTTTCCTCTAGCCTTTTGTTTTCATGAAGCAGTCTCATTTAATGGAAAAAAAAAAAAAAAGAGCTTTTATGTGCTCTCTCTGTGGAATTAATGAGGAGTTACAGTTCCAACAAAGCTGGGGTGATGCCTGCAGCAGGGGGTGGGATGGGGGGTTAGTTATGGTTTAAGCTACCTTTAGTTTTGTGGGTATGAATTTATGCTGCAGGTTTTTTTTTTTTAGATCTATCCACTGGGCTACTGCTTTACAGTAGGATGCACACACACACCAACGCCCTTGCACTGATGCAATGTCATTTAGGATAACTTTCTGCAACACTGCAGGCTAAACAAAATGAATATCAGTCATTCCTAATATAGAAGCTACACAATGTAGTTTAGGTCACAGTGGAAGACATTTACATTATGTAACATGTTAAAAAAAAAATGCTTGTATGAGTGGTACTCCCCTCCCTCCTCCTGTGCGTAAGCATCTGCCCACAAACCTGCTGTACGGTAAGTGTGTCACGGTGTATTTCCTGCATGTCTCACCTCCCCTCCACCCTCTTAGGGAAGTACGCGATGAGGGACCTGGTCAACCGTCTCCCTGGAGGAAACACCACCTTGCTGTCGGACGAGACCGTGGCAGCCATCTGTTGCACCCTGCACGAGGTCACCAGCAAAAACATGGAGAATGCCAAGGCTCTGGCCGACACGGGCGGCATTGAGAAGCTGGTCAACATAACCAAGGGCAGAGGAGACAGGTGCGCTACAGAAGCTCATATTTGTCTGAGCGCTTTTTTGCAGAGTACACGCTGATACACACCTGACTGTAACATGTGCACACGGTGAAACAAACCCACAACAGTGGTGGATGGGGGCTGAGGTTAAAAGACTGTTCTGGGCACTGGCCAGCTGGAGTTTTATACAAACACACACACACAAACATACTAAGCAATACATAAATGCTTGGAGAAGGAGATGTTTTAGCCACAGGGAAGGTGGCAGTGTGTGCATCGAGCTTTTATGTCCCTGTGAAATGATGGTACAGCAGCTATTTCTAGCCTGCTATATTTTCAGTGATGTTCCAGGGTAAAACACACTGAGAACAAGCTCTTTCCTCAAACATCATGCTCTGTAACATTTACAGTGTGATTTAGAAAAAGGCTTAAGGCATTCAGGAATACCCTAAAATAACCATTTGGGCTTTTGACTATTTTCCAGGTACTCTATGAAGGTGGTTAAAGCAGCTGCTCAGGTGCTAAACACACTGTGGCAGTACAGGGATCTGCGTACGATCTATAAAAAGGTAAGAACATTGGCTTTAGTCCTTCCTTGAATCCAGTTTAATGTCTGTGAAAAATGCAGTTTTTAATACAGTGAAGTGTGTAGCAACAGATGTTTTTGACATCTAGCGTATTTATGCAAACAACCACTTATTTTCCTCTCTGCTGCCTTAACAGGATGGATGGAATCAAAACCATTTCCTCACACCAGTGTCAACACTTGAACGAGACAGATTCAAGTCCCAGCCCACCCTCCCCACCAGCACCATTCAGGTGTCTCCAGTCAACCACCCTGGTAGGTTCAGTTAACTGTATTCCCTGCCCGATGAAAATAGACACTGCCAGTGAAACAGGAAAACCTCTGGAATTTAAATTTGAAACGTGTTTTCTGTTTTTCCTTGCAGCTGCCAGTGCCACGTCGTCTCCTGCAATGCTGGGCATCAGAGAGCATAGAGACACCATCAGAGATTATCAGAGAGCGCAGTCAACTATGCAATTTTCTAATTACCAAGGAGACAACAGTATTCATAAAAAACAGTATACAGGTACACACCTGAAAGCCTCTGAGGGTTGCACTTTTTAAAAAAATTTGACCTATACCCACTATCTGCACCAGACTGTGTGCTATTCCATGCTTGTCTCTATGCGGTGCATTATCTGTTTTACCCTTCATAACGCTCCAAGCGGATTCCGTGGCCAATCTCCTCCCCTTGCCAAGACAGTTCTCTCTTATCTTTTCCACCAACCCCTGCCAGCCCCATCACAGTCAGTCAGTTGAATTCCGGCGGCTTCGGGGCTGTTTTTGTGCTGTTTTTGTGCTGCATTTGGTCTGCGCAGCACTAAAGTGGACCAACCAGCCAGGGGTAGACACTCCACAATGGTGCCATTGTTAGCATCACCAAGTCACAGCTTGGCGACAGGGGCAATGAGTGGGTACCCAGACGTACTACAGACAGACAAGAGCTCTCACCAGCCTACTCTGGTTGCTGAGAACAGGGGGGAGGCCAGAGTAAACAAAATGAGCCTGCAGCCTCAAAAATTCATCTATTACACGGGGAAGTGGAAATTGAGTTTCTGGATTCTACCCGTTGGAAAAAGTACCAGTGGAAATACCCATCCCATGGGCTATATAAACAACAGAACAGCAGTGGCCAAGTCTATTATTTGGTGTTATTTCTCTCCAGCGTAGCACGGCACTTCTTGATCCACTGCTATCAAAATACAGACATTTGCCCTTTGGGGATGTGCAGACTTTTTCACTGATATGAAGTGTATTTGCATCCCACCAATCTATTTACTTCAAAGATCACTTTATTTTTATTTTTCCCTTTCCAGGGTCTGGAAAGCCATCTCCGTATTACTATTCGTCACCCACAAGAGAGGAGCCCCGAAGAACACAGGTGAATATAATAATTCTGCATAAATGTCCAGTTACACTTCACAGCCTCTGCATCTCATCTTCTCTTGATATGTTTGCTCTGATTTGGCTCTGCAGAGGTTATTTTGTTGTGTGTATGTTGAGATTATTTAATTCTCTGTTTGCCTTGTAGCCTTGTTTATTTGTGCAGAATATTTCTACATTTATTTTTGCACAGCGTTTTTAGCAGTGATAGTTTACAGCACACTGGCACAACAGCGTTCCTGTGATGACACAACATCCCGAGATTCACATTCATTTTTTTTGTCTCTCAGTGTTCAGTTAATGAAACAAAAAATAAAATGGGATACCAGCCTTAAAAATTTAGATTTCTTCTAGTGTTCAGTAGTACAAGTTGGCACAAGGCCCATGTTTGAGATCCCTTTGCTGCACTGTATAAGCATGACCAGCCCTTCTACCCCGCTCGACTAATACAAAGAGACTGGCACGTATTCCACCCCGGATGAATGACAATGCTGCGAATGACCCAGCACATCAGCTATTGTTTGAGTGTGATTGAATGTGACTGCTGGGATTGGGATGGTCTGGGTATGTCTCAGGCACTTGTCTCTGTTGGACACATCCATGTGTGCCCAGATAACAGGCACAGAGAGGAGGAGGCATGAGGGAGGAGATGGGGCTCAAAGAGAGAGTTCTCATATGTCCTTCATTGCTTCACATTTTTGGCTAAAGGCAGTCATTATTTATTTCCGACGTACATAAATCCCATCTATCTTTTGGGGATTTCTACCGTTTACCTTGAAGCAGTTTTGTTGCATTAGTGGCCCACCTTGTTGGGTACACCAGTTCAACTGCTCATTAACACAAATAGCCAATCACATGGCAGCAACTCAGTGCATTTAGGTATGTAAGCATGGTCAAGATGACCTGCTGAAGTTCAAACTGAGCATCAGAATGGAGAAGAAAGATGATTTAAGTGACTTTGAAGTTGGTTGTTAGTGCTAGATGGGCTAGTCTATTTAAGAAATTGCTGATCTACTGGGACATTCCCACACAAGCATCTTGAGGGTTTACAGATAATTTTCTGAAAAAGAGAAAATATCGAGTGAGCAGCAGTTCTTTGGGTGAAAATGCCTTGTTGACGCCAAAGTTCAGAGTGGCCAGACTGCTTTGGACTTATAGGAAGGCAACAGTAACTCAAATAACCAAGTGGTTATTTGAGGTAAAATATGCAGAAGAGCACCTCTGAACTCACGTCAGACCTTGAAGCAGATTACATACAGCAGCAGAAGACCACACCGGCTGCCACTTGTCTGTTGAGAACAGGAAACTGAGGCTACAATTTGTACGGACTCACTAAAATTGTACAAAAGAAGAAAAATGTTGCCTGGTCTGATGAGTCTTGATTTCTGCTGCAACATTCAGGTGGTCAGCATGAAAACAGCATGAAAGCATGGATCCATCCGTCCTTGTATCAATGGTTCAGGCGACTGCTGATGGTGTAATGATGTAAGGGATATTTTCTTGGCATACTTTGGACCCCTTAGTACCAACTGAATATTGCTTAAATGCCACATCCTGCATGAGTATTGCTGCTGACCTGTCCATCCCTTTATGATCACAGTGTACTCATTTTTGATGGCTGCTTCCAGCAGGATAATGCACCACATCACAAAGTTCACATCATCTCCAACTGAGTTCAGTGTATTCAAATGGCCTCCACATTCACCAGATCTCACTCCAGTAGAGCAGGATGTTGTGGCTATCATGTCAATATGGACCAAAATCTCTGAGGAATATTTCCAGCACCTTGTTGAATCAATGCCGTGAAAAATGAAGGCATAAACTGGGTCCAACCCAGTACTACCGAGGTTTTTTACATGAAAGGTGACCAGTGAGTGTGTAAACAAGTGGGGAGAGATTTAACTTTAGGCTAAGTTTGCAGCTCATCCTGCCAGAACACAAATGCTGACTTATGGAATCATTCCAGTAAATCAGAGAACCAAGGGCAGGGCAGCCGCCATCTTTGCGTTAAAGAATTCTCCCACAAATTTCTGTCCAGCATACTTTGAGTGCCTCTCTTGTAATGGCTCTGGGTTGTGTGGCACAGTCTTGCATGGTACTGTGTTCGGCACATAACTCAATGTCACATCAAAAGTTTCAATTTACTCTTTAAACTTTGTGTCGTTTAGTGTATGAGATATTATTTTGTCAGCATTAGAGGTGCTTCTAGGTGGATTTCTAATTGTCTAGGTGGACAATTTACAATGAAAGTTTTTCCCAAAATGGTTTCGGTACAGTGTAGTATGTGGCTGTGTATAATGGAGTGCAAGTGTTCCTGAAAGTAGAAGTGTATGACGGAACTATAAGGAAGAAAGTTTATTTACTTGAATTAAGGTACACAAGTATTGTCATTAAAACTTGTAATGAAATCTGAAAATGCTTTGAAATGAATGCTGCATGGTCATGTCTCCCTTAAAAACAAGGCTGCAAACATCATTAAAAATTGCCTTATTAAATAAAGGTTAACGGAATTCTGAAAACTTGTGGTGCAGAAAAATGACCTCCTGTAAATGCTGTATGTGAAATGATTGGATGCTTTGATAGTAATTATGCATTACATTTCAAGAAGCGGTGGGATGTAATTGGCTAAAGTGGAGCTAATTTAATTTATTTTATATGCTAGCAAGAGGAAAGCACAGCAAAAGCTTTGATTGTATTTTTACTTTATTTTTGAATCTTTAAATTAATGTGTAACAGCTGCTGTAAAATCTATGCAGTAAATTATATTTCTCGAGTATCTCGGACTCTTCAAAAGAGGATCACTCTTTGATGCCTGCCTCTCTCTCGTTGCAGCCTGTGTATTATACAGATGAGCCGAGCAGGAGAAACTACGATACATACAGGATGTACCTGCAGCATCCCCACGGCTATGACGACACATATTTGGAGGAGGTCATCACTTACCCTCCCACCTTCAGCTCCCAGCCTGGACTGAAATCCACCTCTAACTACGTGGACTATTACGCTACCACACGGACGCCTTCGTTCAGGGCAGAGCAGTACCCCGGCTCTCCTGACTCCTGGGTATAGGTCTGGAGATTATTCTGTTTGACCATCATTCCAGGGTGAACGGAGGAATGTCCTCACCCTGCAGCGGAGGCGAGGAGCACGCAGGAAATGACTTTTTTTTTTTCATGAACTTGGCTTTATATGTGTGTTTGTTTCTAAAGTGGATGTGTGTGTATGGAGGGGAGTTCAATTGAGTGATAACAGATGGAAAGATGGAATGTGAGCCAAAGAAGGAAATCAAGGAATGTTTTTTTTTTTTTTCTCTCATTTAGACGAGGAAGATGGAATCATGCTGTGGGTCTGTTGAGACATGATATGGGACACTACAGTGAGGCGACATGCGTCCTTTTCTGTCTAGATGTTAGTTTTATCTTTCTTTTTGAAACTCTTAACTGTGATAGCATGGTGAGAGGTGTGAGTCATGTAAACGAGGGTCCGCGGTAAGAGTCAAAACGTGGGGAATATGTATGTGCCGAAGCCAAAATGGATCATGAACTCATATCTGCTTTAAAAAAAAAAATCAAATGAAAAATAGTTAACTAACAATGTTAGCTTGTACAGAGGGATCGAATTATATCTGTACTTAATGTTGAATCTGTGTAATGCCATGGAGTCTTGTACATTTTTTGTTTTATTGTAAATACAGAAAAACATGTTACCTGGTTTACACTCAAAGAGCACTGGTTAAAAAACAACTTGTGCCATGTTAGGTCTCTAAAGATATATAAATATACAAAAAAATATGTGGACAAAGATGGCATCATAACACAACCATGATAACGTAATAAAAGGTCAAGTTTTGTTTTTTAAACTGTGTATGAGAGTTTCTTTTTAACTCCCACTTACTGAAGTTTTGCGTGTGAATGAATGGATCCAAAGGACATCAAACACTTTCTGCTCCGGGTGTAATATCCTCCCTCCTGCTTGGGAAACACATTTTTATTAGACTGCATTTATACAGACATGAGTGGAAGCGAGCTTTGAACCAGCTGTGTTTTATAAAGATGCTGTGCTGCACCCTGGAGCACAAAACCGATTCCCCACCGACACTGATCAGTAGCCGCCTCGCTGCTTACACCTTGGCTGACAAACTTTGTGCTTGGGATGAAAAGGAAAAAAAAAAACTTGTTTGAAAATACTGATGCGGAATATGAGTGATGTAAATGTACTTGAGATGAGAGATTCCAAGATGATTTTCTGTCAATATGTCCACAAACTCCAGGAAACTGACAGATGAGGTCAAGCAGGAGTCTCTGGACTACGATGTCTGCAGACGGTGTTATAACCTGTAGTGAGGAGTGGGGGGCTGGTGGAAGAGAGTCTGGAGAGGTGGAGATATGAAAGGAAGCAGAAGCATGTGTGTGAAGCTGTAAGGAGTAGCGATAGTGAAGGTAGATGAGTTTAAATACCTGATGTCAACCATCCAAAGTAACGGAGAGTGAAGAAGAGACTGCATGCAGGGTGGAGTGGGTGTGGATAAGTGTTGGATGATTTGTGAAAGGGAAGGTTTACAAAACGGTCACGAGAGGGTGGCACTGACAAAAAAAACAAACAAAAAAAAACTGGAGGTAACAGAGTTGAAGATACCAAGATTTTCATTGGGAGTAACCAGGAGGGACAAAGAAATGAGTACATCTGAGATTGAGCAGTTTGGAGACAAAGTTAGAGAGGCAAGGCTGAGATGGTTTGGACATGTAGAAGAGGGAGAGTGGATATATTGGACAAAGACTGTTGAAGGTGGAGCTGCTAGGAAGGAGGAAGAGAGGAACACCTCAAAGATTCATGGACACAGTGAAGGAGGGCATGCAGAGGGTTGATGCCATAGAAGAGGATGCAAGGGATAGGGTGAGCTGGTGGCAGATGATCCATTGACCCCTAAAGGGAGCAGCCAAAAGAAGAAGAGGAGCTCCACAAACTCAAGATTTTTAACAACTTCTTCAAAAGCTGTCAGTTCAAGTTATGCTCTTATACATTATCTTGAATATCCCATTCATTGTATGTGTGTGATTTATTGTGCCAGTGAATTAGAATGTGCAAGTAGTGGTTAAATATTTGTTGCCTATGTAAAGAAGTAAAAAAGCTGACAATATTAGCTGTACTCCTCCTCACCCACCATATATACACTGTAAAAATGTATTGGGATAAATTAATCCTCAGTTGCTAACTAGGTGTAAATACAATTTTACTAATATGCAGTTAATTGAGGGGATGCTGGAAAACATCCAATCAAATGAAAGCTAGCTTAAAGGGAGGTTAGCCTTGAAGGCAGAGGAGTTTTAAACGGCCTGTTTCAGACAGATAAACTGAGGAGCTGCACCAAGCCTTGGTATAAGATCAATAAGAATTATTTTTGAAGTGTGAATCATTCAAAACCACATGAGTAGAGTCCAACAGTAAAAAATATGGAGCTGGAATAGTGGCCTGTGTCTGTGGACAGGGCTCAACTTCCAGCCAGACCGGGATAATAAGCTGGCCAAAGGAGGCCATAGAAGCCACTGGCAAGAAAAGAAAGCTCCTTGTCATCCATGGAGGGTTTGAGGCTGTACGCTAGGCGGAAGGAAGGAGGCCATGGCCTAGTGAGTGTCAGAACCACTATCCAGGGTGAAACAACAAAGATCCATGAGTACATCAGGAAGATGGACACAAGTGATCATGTGCTTAGTGAGTACCTCAGGCAGCAGAAACCAGAGAAAGAAGAAGAGCAACAGGAACCAACATGGAAGGACAGGCCTCTGCACGGCATGGTGCACCGGAAGATAGAAGACGTGGCTGATATAGTATAATCCTACCAATGGCTGGACAAAGCCGGACTGACAGACAGCACAGAGGCACTAATCACGGCAGCACAGGAACAAGCTCTGAGCACAAGATCAATAGAGGCTGGAGTCTACCACACCAGGCAAGAGCCCAGGTGTAGGCTGTGCAGAATTGCCCCTGAGACAATCCAGCACGTAACAGCAGGGTGCAAGATGCCAGCAGGCAGGGCATACATGGAGCGCCATAACCAAGATGTCAACATAGTATACAGGAACATCTGTGCCGAGTATGGCCTCAAAGTCCCGAGGTGAAAATGGGACACGCCACCATGGTGAGTTAAGACTGACAGATCCTGTGAGACTTCAGATACAGACAAACTAGTGATATAGCCGTGCTGGACACACAGCAGAAGAAACCCAGGTGGGGGTTATCTCATTTTTCAGATCATCAAGCAATTTGGTTTTGACTCCAGATTTCTCTTCCCCCAGTGGCCCCCACTATCAGAAACCAATTCCACTGCCACATGAGGCAGAGCTGCCCCTTGTCACCCCTTTTTCTTGCTAAATTAGTTGCAACTCTACTGATTGTGCAGCTTATAGTAAAGCTGACGTTAAGGGAATACATACTTTTATACCTATCTTTAATTAACTTAGGCTTACAAAAAACACTTATAGCCCATTTCCTAGGCATGGATTAAACCTAGTCCCAGGGGCTTAGTCTACTAAACTGCTTTGCCAAAATATTGGGAAATGAACTTAATTTACAAAGCAGTGAGATTATGCCAGCCAGCCATTGATTTCATTCAATTAATTACCCCTCAAAGTAAGTTCACACAAATTAAAGTACCTAATAATCTGGGTCACACATGACTTCATAGACCTAATTTTCCCCTCACTGCAGTTTTGCCTGCAGCAAGATTTGGAATGTTGGCGCTTACTTACAACTGAAATCCATGTGCTGTCCAGTTTTTATAAGTCTTTCAATGCATTCCTGTCTTTTTTGATATAGAAATAACTTCTGTGCATATTCATGTGAAATAATAACGCTCTTTTTTTGTAAATTATGTGAGAGGAGATCTGTCAGCCAGGTCTGTCTCCATAACTTTAAGGACTTTTTAAAGATCCACTAATGCCACACAAGGGTTTATTGGCAGAAATTTCATGCCACTGACCCCAGAGACGGTTACAATCAGAGCCAGTCTGTGGCGCTGCCTCGCTCTGCTTCAAGCTCCTCCTATCTGAACCTATATGCAGGTACACTCCAAATCTCACTGTGAGGCATTATTTAAAAATCTGAATACGGGATCATATTTTACTTTTCACCATTTAACATATTATATTTCTATAAGGAGAAGTCAGCTATTTATCCAGGTTTTAATGTTTTGCCAAAAAATAAAATACTCATATTTTTTTTAATATCTATTGATGGAGTAATGCTAAAGCATCAATTTCCCCCAAACTCTCTTTTATATTACATTTGGAAACTTAATCTTGGGCCTCTTGGGATCGTTTATTCCTTATTAAACTCAATTTGGATCTTGTGACTTTCTTAAGGGATCAGTGGGAGGAAGACTTAGGAAAACAGTTAAAGTTTGGAGAACAACTTTATGCAGCATGCACTCTTCTACAGATTGCCTACAACATACTGCAACATCAAGTTTAAGGTATTAATTAGTCTTCGTTGGTTTGCAAGGAGGGCAGATAAGTTCAGGCCTGCTGTTGAACACATGAGTGACCAAATCAGCCACAAACAAGCCACACTTTTAAATAAGTCCAAAATGAAATTGTTTCTGATAAATAATATTTAAAGCATTGCCCAAGTATCCATGAAAACTATTAAGTGCAGTATTTAGAGACCACCCCAAGATAAAGTTTACATCCTAGTTGCCAGGCAAATTAAAAATGAGGGGATTTGGATCTTTTGGCTAAATAAAGTGAAAGGAAAACTTACCTTCAGTCTTTAAGCCATGGATTAATGCACTTATTCATCATCTGACAAAGTTGGACAAAGTTTGCTTTCTGCAGGAGGGCGTGCTAAGAAATGATGACAGTTATGATAGATATTTTTAACCCAAAGAATGAATCGCACTGGTACTGCAGTATGTGTAGTTATGCACTACTGGACCCACATAATACATATGGCATATTTATTTTATTTTGGGCATGTTTTATACTCAACTATTAGAATTTATTTTGTTGTTCTTGTATTTCTTAATATGATCTACTTTACTGTATTCTGTGTCTCACACACAGTGAAGGTAATCATTCTTTTTACAGGTAACAGATTGTTAAAATGATTCTCCTTGATAACTAAACGGTATGGCAATACTATAATAGGGATGGAAATCTGCTGGGAAGAGGGAAAATTAGGTTTTTTTCCCCCAACTGTGCCTGTGATGTTTTCTATTAAAACTTTAATCACCAATAAACCACCTCAAACACAAAAAAGAAAAAAAAAATACTACAAAGAAACAAAGAACAAGCCATGCCTGGCAAAGAGTAAACCCACCATTCTAAAGAAAGTAGAACCAAAGATACAAAATACAATGAACTGCAACATGCCAACTACAAAAACAGGAAACGGAAACTAAACATTGGCAAAGAATAAAGGTAGGAGTTAAGATACAAAACAATGGCTAAATATGTAACTTACATTCAGCAGCATAGCAGCCACCTTTGTGATATTTAGTTGGCAAAAAATATGCAGCTAAACTTGGGTCTACTGTGTGTTTAAATACTTTAATTTAGGAATATACAAAATATGAGCAAGAAAATATAAGAAAACTGAGAAATAATGAAAGTCTTGAACTTTTTTTTTTTTCAAAGCAAGGCCTGAAAATTCTTCTAACAAAGCTGGACCACCTTAGGGCCCATGCGTTTCAAGCAGCTTGGCACTGTGCTGCACATTACCAACGTTTCAGTTAAATTAACACAAGCCAGCTGACAGTTAGCCTGCAGCTTGTGGGTACCTGGGAAGTTTGAGGATGAAACAAAACACATATTTTTTGTGGATTACCGCCTCCATTGTTGCTGGTTTATAGCCTCATCCCTCTATATTTATGCAAACTGGCGGTGTGGAGCGGAATCAAAACATTGCTCTGCACTCTGCAATTTAGCACAGGTGAGGCTTCTAAAAGTCACAGATTTGCATTAAAGGCACAGAATGGGTTATGATTTGACTGATCTGCACTATCTCTACCTATAATAGCGTTGCTCCTAATGTAATAGATGTTTTTCATGGTAGACTGGCCACACAGGTGAGATTAACAATGGCTCAGTTCAATAAATTGTGCAGGTCTCTGCCTGCTCTAACTGCTGTATTCAATTTTCATGCATTTATACCTCCCAAGGTGTTTTCTCCCAGTTTTCTTGCATCTTTTCTGTTTGCTGGGATGACATATATTTAAAAAACAAAAAACAATAATAATTGTTTTTTCTTCTCCCTTAAACACTAACAGAAGAGGCACTAGCGTGACAACAAATTTTCAGCTCTCAGCTCTCCCCACCCTCTCCCCACCCTAACTAGATACACATGCAAAGATCTGAGGGTCCTGTCATTGCTTCAGCTCGAAGGTTCTGGTGCTGTTTCCTGCAAACTGGCTAAAAGAGTTTAATGTGATGATCATTTTTCTTTATTTATGATTATCTTGAAAACGACACAGTGTTATCTTTAAAAGGTGATGATATATATATATATATATATATATATATATATATATATATATATATAAAACTTTGGGAGTTGTGTCTGTCTGTACCTGGAATAGTTTGTCACAGTTGGCATAAGATTTTCAAAATAAGATGAGGTAACAGTAACAGACATCAGCTACAGCAGTTGATAGCACACAGTTTCATTTCCTCAGTAAATTGTCAGCGTGCAGAAAAAGCAAAAACAAAAACCAAATAGGCGTCTCGCTGGCCACAGACTTCCTGTTGCCTCACGGGACGTCATCTCTGCTGTAGAGAATAAAAACAACGCAGTGGGCGTGCGGGCGAGTTTCGGTGCTTTCGCTGCGCAAAGTTTTCGAAATGGTGCAACAACTCCCCAAATCTGGAGCGAAGGCGGCTCCTCGGCTGAAAGCTGGCCACCCTCCAGCAGGTAAACTCAGTTTCTCTCTGCTATCTGCTTGATCTTCTTTTGATTTATTTTTAACTCTTATGAAAGCCTGAACGTTGTTGTTGCTCTTGTTTTTCATTCCTCGACCCAGTTACAGGGTCGTGCACAGCGAGTCGAACTCCACTGCAGGTTTTCACCAAAGGACCGCAACTTTCCTCATCATTTTGGCATGTTCTATGCAAAATTATAATCGTTTGAACTGAATGACTGCTGTGATACTAGAATACTAAACTAAAAGAAGTGCAATCAGCATGCCTTTGTTTGAAGGGAGGCCTGTTAGTTTGACGCAGTGTTTTGCGTGCGAAGATGCGGAACAACGGTTAACTTTGCATTGACAGTGCTGAAGCAGTTTCTCTCATCTGTTTAAGTCGACTGTGACTAAAAAGCGATTTGACAAGCGAAAGATTTTGATTATTCTACATTATATTTTTATTCCAACCACCTCATGCACTATTATTTGACTTTTGGATGCTATATTTTAAATTATGAATCTGTATTGTCAGATCCTGGAGTTAAATATGGTATTTGACAAAGAAAAGAAAAAAGTGTAATTTCTGGCACCTTTTTGTAGTAATTTTATTTCATTATTGGACAAACGGCAGAAACCACCATATCTTCAGGTTTTAAGAAAGTCATAAAGGATTACAGCATGTCTTATAGTTTTTATGGTTGTAGGTCACCTCTGTGCAAGATGAAGCAGACAGGGTAGTGACTACAGGGTTTTATCATTTCTCAGGATAACTTTTGAATGCATGAATGCATTATTCATGAACTTGAACTGCAGGTGCACGGGTAGAAGGAAAATAAAGCTGGTAGAAGAGGTAAAAACATTCAGGGTTTCAACTTTTCACTCCTCGGTCTGATGAGTCGCATGAGACGGAATGTAAAACACTGCTTTGACACAGATTAGGCCAACTAAAACGCTAAACCATACGTCCACATGCTTTTTGGAATGCTGCAAAATAGTGGCTCAGTTTGTTTTCTTCTTTGCACCCATAGTAAAGGCCGGGGGTAAACGGGTGGCCAAGAAAGGCTTTGAAGAGAATCCCACCCATACAGTTCCGGAGAAGGATGCCAAGAAGTCTGATAAAATCAGGTATGCCCCCACTCTGCAGCTGCAATATGAAGTAAATGGGTTTGAATTGTAAAGCGGTGTTGCTTCAGGCATTAAGGTGTGGGAATGCACAGCAGCATTTTGATCATGTAGGTCACTGAACTTTGCTTTAAGGCTAAGTAAAGCTCTTTTTGAAACCTGTGCAGCAAGTCCCTTGCCACCCCCAACAGGATGCAACAAGTTGGCATACTTCTGACAGGAACCCTTGACAAGGTAAACAAAGAATTAATTTCTTTAAAAAGCCAGTTAATTCCTTACTGAGCCAACTGGGTTAGTTGCAGCGCTTCAATGTATTGTGGATAATAACCCTCCTCCCTGACGTTTTGCAGCTGGGCCACGACTTTCCAGAGACACCTGTGAGCGTGAGGCACTGTAAGGTGCGCCCCGCAGTGGAGAAAACTCACTCCCCTCGGATCTTTTTTATCCAGCAGCCGAGGAAGTATTGAACTTGTTTGGAAGCACCCCCAGAGGGAACCATGTTAAGTCAGCTGTGAAACACCAACGTGAAGTGTTAGACACATGAGGAGACTGAGACTGACAGGTTGCCTGTAAAGTGTTGATGGAGTGAAAGCTTTCAAGCTCTGTTTACTTAGAAGGGGGAAAAAAATGCTTTTTGGGCCATGCTTGTATGTGAATACTATGAACCAGCACTTAATGCATCTTTCCTAGTGTTATAATAGAATGCTGTATTTGTATTTACACGTTGGTGGAAAACAAATGGCGTTTGGTGGGTATGAGTATGTTTGAAGGGAGGGGTTAAGTTACTGTGGGAAGTATATGGGACTGCTTTTTAAGTGAAATATTTGCTTTGTATTGCATGGCAATTGCATTAGATTATTAAAAAAAAGGGACTGCAAGGCATCATTGTGTTATGATTCTGTTTATTTCCTGGAACTGTTTTCTGTTACAGCTCTCTAAAATGGGCACAAGGGGGCAGCAAATAGCCATTTATGAGCTTAAGGCTCAACTTTAATAATCCAGAAGATCTGGCCATGGATCTCATAAGTCAAACTCTAAGATGCATCCATGCAGTTCTAGTATAGAAATGAATCATCATTAATCAGCAGCTCCATATGCTGCAGCAGAGTAATGCACATTGAACACACACAAGAATGACTGAAATTTTTATGTTAACGTCATGCAACTGAAATGACTTAACGAGTTCATTTGCAGCTGGGTCAATATCACCAAAAAGTGCCTTTGGGACATTATAATTTGTCCCAAAAAAAGTTACAATTTCCCAACTAATTTCATATCCGTTGTATCAAGTTGACATTAGGCTGTAGTAAATGCATGTTGGTCAAGCTCCCACACTTTTTTATGAATTTACTGCAAGCAGATAAAGCATGAGCACATTGTAAAATATGTCCACCCTGTCAAGGGCAAAGTCAAATGAAAATAAATACATTTTCATAACAACGTGATTATGCAACGCACATTTTCAGATGGCTAGTTTGTCCCTTGCTCAATAATATTTATTTGGTAAAATAAGGCTTTTTAGTTTCCTCCCACAGTCCAAAGACATGCAGTTAACGGGGTTAGGTCAATTCACTCTAAATTGCCCATAGGTGTAAATGGTCTCTCTGTGTTGGCCCCGCGACAGGCTGGCGACCTGTACAGGGTGTACCCTGCCTCTCACCCTATGACCGCTGGGATAGGCTCCAGTCCCCCTGTGACCCTTAACAGGTTAAGCGAAAGAGAATGGATGGATGGAATCTTGTAGAAACAAGAATGTTACTTAAAAAAAAAAAAAAAACTCAAATTGTACTGATGCATTTCTCCCGCAGCAGGATATTCGTCTCTCTCTCTCTCTTTTTTTTCTCCATTTTTGCCCTTCTCTGTCTCACTGAGCTCAGGGATACCCTTCTTCTTTCCAGTGTTTCTGTCTTTATGCCATCTCTTCCTCTGTCTGAGGCAGCATCATGGTGATTGACCCTTTTTAGCCATATGAGCCTTATTTGAGAAAAAAAAAAGTTCAAAGAACCATCTCATCAAAATATGTTAAAAATAAAAGAAAATCCCAACTATACAATACAAAGTCCACCCTGTCATGCAGGGTTTGGTGGCTGGGTGGACGTTTTTGAATTAAGTTAGTATCTAAGAAGCACATGGTGGACCATCAGCTAGCAAAGTTTTTGGTTGTTGAGGGAGACCACATGCTGTTTTCAAAATATATTTTGACTTTCTGAAAACATTTTCTATTAATCAGCTTTTCCTCTGACAGGGTGGGCATATTAAGGTTGGCAACATCTAACTACAAACATAATGACATGAAAATAAGGAAATATAAGTATAGCTACTCATTGTAGCTGCAGCAGTTGTTTCAACCTCCACTGAAGAAAGACACATTCAGGGTGCTGATGTTACTGATTAGTTGGTTTTTGAAAGCGTAGGCTATAGAAGAGAGATGACAAAAATCGAATGGCATGCTGCGGTGGTGTATAAACACATGGGGAATGAAAAGAGGTCAGTAGAGAAGTGCTCGGTGCATCAATTGAAGTCCTGCAGCAGTCAGCCTATAGCAGCACAATTCAGGGATGGTTCAGGGTCATTTTACACAATAAGTAATTTTTTTTTTCCACAGGTCTTACTGAAATCTGCACATGACCGTTTCTAAGGGAACTGTGGACTCTCAAATACTGAAGATTTTCGCTCATTCAGTTGCTAAACGCACTCGTTGCATTCATTCAGTTTCACCTGAGTGCTTCAACAAAAAACTGGGAAAATGGTCGTGTTACCAAATTTTTTTCCCCCCAAAATATATAATTATAACTGCAAGAAAATAATACACAAAGAAAGCTAAATGAGATTTGCCGCAAGCTCCCAATAGGTTGAGCATGAACATGCAAATGTGTCTCTGGTTTGCCCTTTTCTTGTGTGTCAAGTGTGTGGGTCATTTTGTCTGCATCCAAGAGTCCACAAACAATATCTGCTCATATGTTCACCAAGAAGGTACATACTGATGGCCTTGGAAGCTCAATGTGCTTCCCTTAAATTCTCTGTGACGCTCATGCTGTTCACACATGCCTTTTGATACAATCTATGTGTGAAGTTTAGAGAACCTCTTCAGCTCTGTTTGAGTAGTGGAGCTGTAGTGGTGGTCATCTCACTTGCAGGCCGGGTGCATTTCGCTGCCAGCGTCTGCCCATTTTCAGCCATCTGAGGAGCCTCGCTGACCCCATGACGCCCGTCCCACCGCAGAGAAAACACCGATGCTGCCTCATACTGACGGGATGAGGCACAGAATCTGCAACCCCAAAATGGACTCTTATCACCTCACCACAATGTGCAACAATTAAAGTGATATCCCTATATTGCTTCCTGCCTTTAACAATACAGAATTGGAATTAAAAAGCTTTGGCAACATTACGCCGAGATTGAGATTTTTCCACTCCAAACATGCTGCATAAAACAATGCTACCTCATGAGGTCACCATAGACTAAGGTGCACTGTGAACTTCATTTGCCAGACCAGGCTGAGTCAAACAGTATAGAAAATCTTGCGCTGGTTTTAATTGCAGTAATCCAGCCACCTATTTTGAAGCATTTGGTGTAGTTCATTAAATACATTATATCTGATCCGGTCCTTAATATGAACATTTCAATCAAGCTGTAATATTAAATGTTAAAATCAAGAAGCCTATGGTCAAACTATGATTCAGCAGTATGCAGGAAGCTAACGAGCAACATCCTGCTTTCAGAAGCCACTAATACAGACCTAAACCAATTAGACTTAATTTCCATAAAAGCTTTTCCTCATGTTTCAACTCCTCTCCTTCTAATGCACATCAACAAGGAAGAAATTACACGGCATACTTGCTAAGTTTGCAAACAGACAACTGGTAATTTGATGTGTTTGGCTATCAGTGGACTATAAAAGTTTGCAGATTTGAAATTGCCTAATTGTGCCCGGAGTGAATGTTGTTCTTGAAAAGGGATGACCTAAATTAGTGTGATAAAGCATTAATTTAAAGCAGTATTTTGGTGCTGCAGCCATTCCAGCTGGTGCCATGTTACTCTTTATGTCCTTTGAAGGTTTAATGTAGCTCTGCATTGTATTTTATGGGCATTTTTATGTTCACATGTAAAATCTAGATCTGCAAAATAGCACATAACTGCACACAATCAGTGCAGAGTATATGACTCAATTTGGGATCTGAAAATGCAATGTTAAGGATTGCTTTTCCTTATATATATTATAATAAAATGTTTAAACAAGCAACATATTAGTATATCAAACTGTCAGAAACTGTTAAAAAAGTGTTTATAACACATTCCAATTATTGCTTTTCCTCCAATTATATGAAAAATATAAGAATAGTCAATTCAGAGTTCCTCTGAAGTGTAGCCTGTAAGAATACAATAGCTGTACACAGTAATAGTGATTCAACACAATTTTGTGTATAGTGAGGCAAGTTTCATCTAACAGTCACTGGACACTTGATTGCAGTAAGTTCTGCAGCATTTGGTCCATCAAAATAAATAATGGGTTCTGCAATATTCTGCAACAGATTTCACTCCTGAGAATGTGGAAAGAGATTTTGGGACACAAATGCCTTTGTATGGGAAAATAATCTCAGTCCAAGGTCCAATCATTACCCTCTCTATGCCTCCGTGCCTCCAATTCCATCACATGCTTTAATTTCACTTAAGCACCTCCAAGTTTCATTTTAGAGTTCTTTACTTTCTGCATATTTTCCTAGAAGGCTTCTGGAAAGAGACACAGACAGCTGATTGAGTTCATCTGGACGCAGAGTCTCAGGATGACTGCAGGCTTCCCCAGCCGATCATAAAACTGAGCTTGTGGCTCAGTGTTAGGCAGTGGTGCTAATTCCACCACTGTGCAACCGTACCGTTTATAAGGCTGGGGGAACCCTGCAGTCAGCTGACTGAAGAAGACACTTGGATAAATGATGAAAATGCTATGTGTCCGTGTGACCAGAATCAGCTTTCTGGGATTACCTTATCTGGATCTTTGAACATGTATCAAGACTTCTAGACAGAATAGACACAGCCGAGCAGTTTGGAGACAAAGTTAGAGAGGCAGGGTTGAGATGGTTTGGACATGTGCATAGGAGGGATATCGGATATATTAGACAAAGGGTGTTGAAGATGGAGCTACCAGGCAGGGGGAAAAGTGGAAGACCTCAGAGGAGATTCATAGATGTAGTGAAGGAGGACATGCAGAGGGCTGGCGTGGCAGAGGAGGATGCAAGGGATAGGGTGATATATAGGCAGATGATCCGGTGTGGTGACCCCTAAAGGGAGCAGCCCAAAGAAGAAGAAGAATGTGAGTTTTTAGAGAATTTCACAACCCTGGTTTCTCTCCTTAAACTAAAAGCTTGCAGCTTGCACCTCTAGCATCCTGTCATGTCCATGAGGCATGCACAGAGAAATGAGAGCAGAGGAAAAGAAGAACAGGAGGAGGAGGAGGAGGAAGGAGGAGTAGGTCTGGTTTGTTCTCTGTTGATGGTCCTTCCCACAGATGACCTCATGCTAGAAGGAGGAGTCCGGCGTCCCGTATCCTACCTTGGTGGATCAAGTGGGGACTGAACTCGTGTGGAGATACGCTCAGAGTGCTGGGGAAACTTTTAGTACTTTAATATCCATGACATTTATCAGGTAAGACTTAAAAACATATTCACAGGTTACCTGTGTGGTCGCTACTGTTGATAGTTTGTTCACCAGTTGGGAGAAGTAGTGGCAAAACGTGAGTTTTAGTGGGAGTTTTGTCGGGAGGAATGTCGGGACATGCCCAATGAGCAGCCTTCAAAAGCAGCGGGACTGACAGCACTCATTGTGAGTTTTATTTCCAGTTAGCCAGACGTATTCGGCTTCTTTGTTCGAGTCGGTTTCTCTGCTGCTGGTTACTTAACGTTACTGAGACGGTAAATTAGGTGAATTTTAATCGTAGTTGCTCGGTTATTTGGGTAAAATCTCGCTTTTTGCAACAGGCAAAGTTTGCCTTCATTTGGATGGGAAAATCAAAGTAAGCACGCAAACTTACAGAAAGTAACTCTAATCAAAGTAAGTGACTGTGTTTCACTTTTATTTCATAAGCACACTGTCCTGACTGAAGACGTAGCCATTTAATCGAATAGTCGATGGCAGTAATTTAGTTAATGACCTCATCTGTGAAAATCTGTAAACATATAATGGATCTGTTGCAAAATTCTGAGCACAATTTTGCCCGTAGCAATGCCACTGCCAGTGATTTGTTTTTGTTGTTGCTCTTGTTTATTCCTGCTCTTGTGTTGGGATTTTTATAGACATGTGGAAAACGCATTATTTCCCAGGCAGGTTTCTTGTGTCTAAAATTTTTTAAAAAACTTTTCTGGTGTGATTTTAAGGCTTTGACTGATAAACAGTATGATTTTTAGGGATGACTCATGGCTGGGATGGCCTTGGTCCAGACCACATGGTGTGTTCAGTTGATATATGGGTGGATTCTAGTATAATAATCATAAAGTCAATCATGCAAATATATGTGAAACTGGAACCTAGATGTCAGGACTGCAGAATTAATGGGATGCAACAGATAAAATTCATGCACTGGTGAAAGTCATTTAATTGTGCATATGTGTGTCAGAGTAATTGCAAAAACTCACCGAGTTGGAATGTTCATTGAAGTTGGACAAAGAGAATTGCAGAATTGTTGCAGTCAGAGTCAAATATGGGAAATGAAAGTACATATTTGGTCAGTCTTAATACATTTTAGATTGAATTGGTGCAGATTCATGCACTGCACCATAATCAGGTGACCTAGATTAGTTAGAAAAGTTATTTATTAGCAGTGATCCTGGTAAAAAAGTCAGGTGAAGTAATTATGCACTGGGAGCAGATACCAGTGTATTGTGTGACCACTGTGAGCAATAAAATACAGCACATCATCTTATGTACTGCCTGCATTGTTTTTTAAAAAAAAAATTCAAATGGGAAAGTTCAGGAACTTAAAAAAAGATGGAGGAACGCTTCCCATCTCAGGAATCTGACGTCCGAGGAGCACTTGAATTCAGGGTTCCATTCATAAATATTTGCAGTGTGTGGTGACAACTTTCTAAAGAAGATACTTACTTAAAGGTGATAATTAGATGGTCGTGCTCATTAGGGTGCAGATGTCTTTTGACAAAGTTCATTACTTTTCTTATGACTGTGTGGTCTTGTTTGATGCTAATACTCTGTATTTTGTGATTGGATGTGGTGGTTTTGAAAGCAAAACCAAATCCAGATATAGCTGTAGGCCTAAGGCTAAAGGACTGTAATCTTTTCCACCCACATAAATTGAGTCATTGAAGTTTGACCACTGGCTGGATATGAGTTCTGCTGTTTTCAGCATATTTCCAGTGGAGGAATCCTCCTGTAACTCAGCCAGGTGCTTTGAAAATCAAAGTTCCAGCTTTTTGTTTTCACCTCCTCGGAAATTGCTTGTAAATGTCAGGATGGAGCTTTGATCGTCAGCTGCATGTGAAGTCATAGATTCAACATGCTCTCTGATCACAGCCTCTGATAGTCTTCATAACCCTAAAGCCTCCAGGGGTTCAGCCTTGAAAGAAGCTGCCACAACATTTGCCATTTCCTCCACTTAGTTACTTGTTTCATTTTAGCTCTGAGGGCGCTTCAGCTCTCCAGTGTTGATTTTTTTTCCATTTCAGACTCAACAGGTGGAACAGGCTTTGTTGCTGACAATCATGCTGATGGTCAGTTAATGGGAATAT
Source organism: Pterophyllum scalare (assembly GCA_024447675.2). Lineage (NCBI taxonomy): Eukaryota > Metazoa > Chordata > Actinopteri > Cichliformes > Cichlidae > Pterophyllum > Pterophyllum scalare. The sequence continues at coordinate 41,239 of JAMQGT020000365.1, read as the reverse complement.
GCTCTGTAGTAACTTTCCAACATAATTTCAGGCAATTTTACGCTGATTATGAAACCATTAGAGTGGATTTGCATGCCTCTGTGCCAAGGCAAGAGCTACCACAATTGTCTGTTATGAGGTGTTTGAATTGCAGGGCAGTCATCTTATTGAAAATGCCTCAAGAGTCTGCTTCCCACTCTCTGCAGAGCCTGGTTCCCATGGTCCTCAGCCAGTTGGCTTATAACAGATGCTGGCATCAGAGTCGTATTGTTATGGCTGAGGAGGGAAAGTTACTGGAGCCAGTGACCTGACAGACAGCACACACTGAGCTGTTGCTTATAATAAAGATAATGGTTTTGTCCTATTGAAAGGGCCCAGCACATAGTTCCAAAAGGAAAGCCAGATTTTTAGCAGCCTGTAGGGTTCAAGACCTCTTCTGTGAGCCTACCGGATAACCAAGATTGCTGGTGAATGAATCCTGAATGCAGTTGTGTAAAAATCTGGTGTGGGTAAGGGTAATCAATTAATTTTATTTGGAAAAAAGTGCTACTGTATTACATATTAACTTGGATCAAACCTGTCAGCTGTAATAACTGATGGTTTTTCAGATTGCATTTAGGTGAACACACATGGTTTACTTGCCTGCTACTAAAGCCTGGTGAAATGTGATTGCTCAGTAGTACAATGGGCCTAAAAGTGGAAATCAGAAGGCTTCCTGTACCTGGTTTGTTGCTTCCCGAATTTGCATATTCATATGCATATATCTGATTTTAGAGATTACTTCATCCCTAATTTGTCTGTTTTGCTTTGGTCTGTTAAGGCATACCAAAATTGTCACTCAAACTCTTGGACTGCTTCCAGTCGATTCATTTGTAGTCAAAAGGCAAAAGCCAATTGCGGGATTTTGTGGCAGTAGCCATGTGATTTCAGTATACATTCAAAAAGGACTGCTGATGACTGTGGATGCATTCAAGGAAGGATTCTCCTCTCCATTATATATATCAAAATAAGTGTGATTATGTGCATTGTGAGTGGGATTTACAGAAAACACATGCAAGACACTATTGCATCTCAAAAGCATTAAAGTGTTTTAGGGCATGTTGTGACATCATGGCATAAAGCAGAAACGGTTACCCCCCTCGAGCTCCTGGAACCTGAACAAAGCACAAGTTGTTATAGGCTGTTACTGCGGAGTAGATGCTCTGCTGAAGTTATCATAAGAACCCAACATGACTGCTACTGCAAGAGTATTATAACCATTATTATTTTGTGTTTACTCTTTTAAAAGAAGGCATGTGTCATACCCATGACATACCATCACCATTAGGAAATTGTTGCATTCTCAGTGCTGGAACAGCAGATTATTTGCACACCTTTTGGCAAAGTGGCAAAACTGTGTAATTGTAATAGCTCAAGTTTCATAAAGGCTATGGCAGCTTTTGTATCGAATTACTTGCCTTACCATTTAATTGCCACATTTCCCCCCGGTCATGTATTAAAACACTACAGAATTACAGCCATTTGTTTGGAGTTTGCCTTTTATTTCAGTAATGCTGTCGACATTTTGCAGAATTCAATACCCATAAAAAAAATGTCCACCGTTTCCTGCAGTATAGGTTGAAAGTCCAGGTGAGCAAGCAAGTATAGTATGTATGTTTCCCAGGTCTGAGCATGTGGTTAGGCTTGCGCGCGTGTGTGTGTGTCTAAATCATGTGATTGGTTGGAGGTGCTTCTTAGTACCAGCTGTTACTGATTTTTATTTTCAAGTCATTTTGAAAGCCCCAGAGAGAGAGAGATGTAGCGAGAGGCATATATATCAAAAGAATGTGCACAAAGAGTTAAGCACAACATTTGTATTTGCAGCATTCATTTTTAATTGTTTTTAAAATTAATTTGATTATTTAGTTGGCACTGGTTAAATAATTTAAGTTATTTATTTATTTATTTTTTGCTATTGTCCTTGTGTGCATTTTGTTTTAGATTCAAGAGGCTGTGAGGGGAATGTGTGATATATATATATATATATATGTATATGTGTGTGTGTGTGTATAATATCTTCTTTGCACGTGCGCATACTGTCTGCAAACTGCACATAATTGTGTGAGCTGTACTCTCATCTGTACGCGAGTTGTTGCTCTGCTTCACTGTAGTGGGGGCTGGACCAGCCTGCAGCAAGAGCTCATGAAGTTTGCTGTAGAAGAAGAAAGCAGGAAAAAAAACAAACTTAATGGTTTGTTAACAGTTTTACCGTGGCCATATGTTGCCATTGTGGAATGTCTGCTGTTCTCTTCTTGCTTTTTATGTTCTTCTGGTCTATATAAATATATCGCTTATGTTTGGAAGTATGGAAGTGTTTGGGTTCCCACAAACCGATGAGCCAATTGTCAACAAAGCGCTGCTGTGTGCAAATGTTTTGTACCCAGACCAATTGTATTCCTGTCATAACGAGGGCTTATTGAAACAAATCTTATTTGGATTTGTTAGATGTCTTGTTTTAGAGCTGTTAAGCCAGCTCACTGAATAGTAAGATGAAAAGTCTTTACTGATGTCTGCTCATTATTATGTTTTTATTTTAATTTATCTTTACACACACACACACACACACACACACACACACACACACACACACACACACACACACACACACACATATATATATATATGTGTATATATATGTGTATATATATGTGTATATATATGTGTATATATATGTGTATATATATATGTATATATATGTGTATATATATGTGTATATATGTATATATATATATATGTATATATATGTGTGTATATATATATGTGTGTATATGTATGTGTGTATATATATATGTGTATGTGTGTATATATATATGTGTATGTGTGTATATATATATGTGTATGTGTGTATATATATATGTGTATATATATATATGTGTATGTGTATATATATATATATATGTGTATGTGTATATATATATATATATAGAAAATTTCTTTATTTTTCATTATTCTGTTTTTGGACATGATGACAAATGAATGGAAATGTAAAGGTCTCTATGCGACTCCCTGATTGATAAACCTTAACAGAGATGTGTTGCGTGGACTTCCTGTAGACTTTACACACTACTTGTTAATGTTTCACCCTTACTCAAACACCAATCTCTCCCGGAAATAAATACCAAATTTAGTCTAAGTAGCAGTGATCTAGCTTTATTTATTTTTATTGCAGATGTTCATTTCCATTTGACTGCTACAGCAAATCAGTAACAGAGTGACAACGTTTAATCAGGAGAGGGTCACAGAAAGTGACAAGATGATTTTGCTCAGTGTGGAGTTACATTGTTGCTCGCTGATGACGAGTGAGAGTTTTAACCTGGGAGGGAAGAGTGCAAACCATCTGGACGCATTAGCTCATCTCTAAATCCATAAATCCACATTACCTAGTGATCTGTTTATCTAAATCAGTGCTGTTATATGCAAGTTCACTGCATGTTCGTGTCTTATTCTGACATTCTTATGCCAGTTTTTGTTTCCAGTGCCTGAAATGTAAATTCAGAGCGATCGCTGGCCCATTAAACATGCCTTAACACTTCTAGATCAGTGATACATGGATAAAACCACACAGATTTATTCATTTTCACTGCTGACACAGGGCTTAGGGGTATAACCTAGCACAAAAGGCACTGTTCTTACTGCATTCTTAGTAACCATACTACTTATTAACTGAGTGCTGAAGTCAGTTACATACTGAATATCACCAATATGTAATCCCAGCTGATAGACAAAAAGACAAAAACTTCTGGGTGTAAAACGCCCTGTGAATATCATGAAGTCTGACACAAACCAGAACTTTCTCTTAGCAAGTGCTTAATTCAGCTGCTATTTTAGGAAAGAGAGTTTTATCCCTTCTGTTTTTATTTATTTTGCCTGTTGGGAATTATCTTCTTCTGTTTGGAAACTTCCCATGCCAGTCTTGTAAGGAGATCAGACTTGTTGTCTTTTTTAATTTTGTAGTGAGCCATGTGGCTCATCACCCTCAATAAGAGAGAAGCTTACTTTGCCCCAGGCTCGAACCTTGGATTTGCTGCTGCCTTTGATGAAACAGAATGATTTCCTACTGGCTAAAAGCAGATAAAGGGGTAGCAGCCTGTTTTCTCATCATTTAGTTTTGAAACTTTTTCCCATGGTATTTGTTACATTTGCTTAAATGATCTTGCCAAATTGTTCTACTTACAAGCCATATAGTAGTTGATATGATGGTATTGTTTTGCTTTAGTAATATTAGAAATGTAATTAGCGCCTGGTTCCGACAGTAGAAATGCACATTCCTGAGTTCTTCAAAGGCTTCTTTGTGTCCTGGGAAAGTTTATGTATCGGAAAGGTCATATTATGCTTTTTTTTTTTTTTAAACTCCAGAAACTTGAACATTAACTCTAACACCAGGAACATTAGAACGAGTGCATAAGTGCATTTCAGCTACAGCAAGGTTGGATTTGTAGTCCGTCACTTTGAATTTGGTGTATCCTTAAGGCTGCTATAAGTTGTAGTACAGTAGCCTTAAGGATACTAGAGATCACTGATTGGTCTCCCTTCTCTTTCCCTTCTTTTAGAGCTTGTTTGGCACAGATGGTTTATCCTCTTTGGATGTGTTATTTGTCATGCTGTCTTTTAGAGTTCCAAGATACATAAGCATATACTCATTTGTTGACATTTACAAGCTGCACAATACCACATCATAGCCATTACAGAGAAATATGTTAACTTTGCAGAATGTTTTTGTGTACAGTACTAGTCACAAGTTTGGACACACTCACCCATGAGCGAGTGTGTCCAAACTGTTGACTGGTACATCAGTGTCATTATGTCTATCTTTTGTATACACTCTGTGGTTTAAAACTAAATAGGTAGTGTTTGGCATAGTCATTTTTTATCAGCTATGGGTGACAGATTACTGGGTAATAAATGAAATCAGTAAATGAAATTAAACAAAACTCTTAATTGTATAACTATAGACACGCCTGTGTAATTTGTTTGTGGGCTGATTGCAATGTTTAAAGTCATCCATTAATATTTCAAGGTATTTCCCGAATTACAAGATGAAGGCCTGCTTCCCATAAGCTGGTGCAAGGAAAAGACTGAGCAGGAAACACTTGAGTCAAACCGGTATACAAGTTCTATAAAAATATCTGCTCTTTTGTTATTTCTCTTCCACTCACATTAGTGTGAATAACAGCCTTTTGTTTACAGTGGCTGACACTCAGACTGTGCTTTCCTCTCTACCTACTCCCAGCACTTCCTCTTTCAAAGGTTTGTTAGCTAACTTACCTCATTGTTTATGGACCCTTGAACTCACAGGCCCGGCTGGGCCTGTTTCCTGCACCCAATGAATGGACAGCAAATAAAGAGATAATTATTTCACGTGAGAATTTTGAGATCTCACTAGTTCACTTCTCGGTTAGCTTGTTTGATAAACCAGCTTGAAGGTCAGCCCGTAGTGGGAATTTCTATGTTGCTATGACAACGGTGTGGAAATCTTGAGAGTGATCACTCATGTAGAATCAGTTGATGGAAGAGAGCTGGCGGGGCATATCAACAGGAAAGAGATGAACGCATTGGGTGGAAAATAGCTGTTTGCTCCAATGCTGGAAGCTGATCTGAACTCGAGGGTGCGCTCTCTATTGTTTGCCACCTAATAAAGGGCAAAGCAGGCTAACTCACCAGCATCAGTGTTTGTGAAATGCTCCCCCACCAGATGCAATCAGGACAAGCAATCCTCTTTCCGTTCTCTGTATAGCCTTCTTCTCAGATGACTATGGTATAGCTAGCTGGCCCCATTAACCACATGTCACGTCAGCGTTGTGCAGGTGTGGCTCTTTTCTTTTTCGTAACCTGTCTGGATATGAACTGTGTCATATTGGGAATGACCTGAAAAAGATGCATGTTGATAACCTCAGGCTCCTTTTAACCCACCCAGGCTCCAATTTCTTTTTCCTAAAAGGGAAGCTGCCTTGACATTCTGCCACAGATTGGAGTCAGTTTTGTTGTTGCCTTGAGCTTTTACAGAGTAACAGACAGCTCTCATGTGAAGGTTTCTATCTCTGCTTAAAATGCTAACAGCAGGAAATCATGATGAGGTCTTTGGTGTATGTGGTAAAATGGACTGGATCTTGTATTGCGCTTTTCTACTCTACATGAGCACTCAGATTGCTTTATAAAGCATGTCTCCTTCAACCATTCGCACACAGATTCATACAAGCACTTTCTACTTCTAACATTCAGTCCGATGAGCGCATCGGGACCAACTCGGGATTCAGTGTCTTGCCCAAGGCTACTTTGGCATGCAGCCAAGGATCGAACCACCAGCCATCCGATTAGTAGACCTGCTTTACCTCCTGAGCCCCATAACGGTATGTGGGGTTGTGTATCCCTTTAGTCAGTCTGTTGCAATCTTTCGACAACTCGCAATACCTGTTGGTCACTTCTAATAAACAAGAGCAGCAGTACCGTGAGCACATTAACTGCTTTGTCTCTGGCTAAATGGGGAGAAAAAAAAATCTAAATAAATATATTGTATATTAAGCCTCTGTTTTAATGTTGAGAGGCCCCTTGCTCTCAGCACAGCTTCATGCACTGGGATTGACCGGACTTTGAAGGCTTAGAGAATATTGATTCCTGTCATTCTGCATACCATGCAGTCCGTGACTCTTCTCTGAGGGGACTGTCTTACAAATGTCAAAGTTATAGCCCTCTACGCTGATCGAAATACTTCTGCTGTTGTGGGATTTAAACTTTGATTTCATCAACCTTTTTCAGGATTCCCCTCATCTACTGCCAATAAAAACAATGCAAGGCTCAACTGCATTAAGACATAATGTTGTTCATGATTATCTAGAAGTCTTGGTAAAGATACTTGGACAAAAATAGTTTGCCCTGAAATTTATTCTACTTTTTTGTCCCGAATTTAGCTGTATAAAAGTACACTCACTGTCGCTTCATTAGGTACACCTTACTAGTACTGGGTTGGACCCCTTTTTGCCTTCAGAACAGCCTTAATTTTTCATGGCATAGATTCAACAAGGTGCTAGAAACATTCCTCAGAGATTTTGGCCCATATTGACATGATAGCATCACACAGTTGCTGCAGATTTGTTGGCTGCACATCCATGATGCAAATCTCCTCTTCCATCACATCCCAAAGGTGCTTTATTGGATTGAAATCAGGTGACTGTGGCCATTCTCCTCTGACGTCAACAAGGCATTTTTCTTCAGAGAACAGTTGCTGGATAGTTTCACTGTTTCACACCATTCTCTGTAAACTGTAGAGATGGCTGTGTGGGAAAATCCCAGTAGATCATCAGTTTCTGAAATTCTCAGATCAGCCCAACTGGCACCAACTACCATGCTACATTCATAGTCACTTAAATCACCTTTCTCCCCCATTCTGATGCTCAGTTTGAACTTGCAGGCATCTTGCCCATATTTACAGTTTGTATCAACTACAGCCCTTTTGATGTTTTAAAAAAGAAGAGTTTGTAACGTAGCACTAAAGTTTACCAGCTCTCGATCCATTACCACCCGTTGCTGTTGCAACCTTGTTTTATAGTTGTCTTCAGTTGGCTAGAGTGCGTCTATGGCTGCGTCTTGACTCACTCTCTATTAAAATGTCTAGCACTGTTTCTACATTTTCCATCCTTGGAGCTAAAATGGTCATGGACTGTTAATAATGTTATCATCATTGTGTTTTTGTTAAGCTGTCATTACGACCGCGATGACACATTCTTGGCTTTCTTTCAAGTAATATGTACATTGTAACTCCGCACCTGATGCAAACAGCTGACAGACGCATACTTCAGAATTAGAAGTGATGAACTGTACGTGATGGTTGAAGAGGCGGTTCCTCATTCTCTCACTGGGTGCTGACTTGCGTGTGTGTGTCCAGTGGCTGTGATGGGGGGGGGGGGGATGCACGGAATTTGTCATGTTGGCTTTTGGAGTTTTAAGAGGGCGGTTCTCATTTCCTTTGGGTGAACCTGGGTAATGTTTATTGTTACTGTAGAGATGAGCAGCGAGCTCCCACACAGCAACTAGCAGCTCCACTTTATTCTGAGCTGTGTTGACATGAATTGCGATATTCTGTGCAGCTACGGATAGAAGCAGCCTGCATGTGTTTTATACTATGACAAACCAGGTGCATTTCTTGTTAGGCTTCATTTTGGGTCAGTACAGAAAGATAAAGGGTAAAGTTGGTGTATACAGGGGGAGAGGGAAGTAGTAGCCTCCTTCAGTAAGCAGTAAGAGGAGCTAGATTTTTGAAGCCTGGCCTCTGGGTTAAGAACTATGTTTTGTTTGCACATGGCATATCCTTATTTGGTTGAAACCATTCTTTTTTCTTCATTGGAAAGATTGCTCTGCTGCTATTAATATGGTAGAGTACACTGTAGGAGCCTGTAATGTGTTCAGAGGGTTTGTAACCAAAAATCCCACACAATTAACTGTTTTAGCCAGGGCTGTGTTAGGAATGTTTTTACGGTTGTCCAGCTACACAAAGACTATAAATAATCCAAAAGGAAGCAAGAACGTCCAGGCTAGACCTTGAGTTCATGTTATACCATTTAACTCTAAGGTTTCAAAAATGAACACAGGCTTGGGAGAAACCGTGGATATCAATTTTAAAGTCTCACTCACTCGTAGTGTCAGTTGCATGTGGAATTCAGGGCATTCGACCGACTGTTTTCCTGCATAACAAGATAGCAGAACTTGTCCTTTTCTGTTTAAATATTAGAGCATTCTTTCCATGTCCCCCTCCACTGATGACCTGCAGGACTGGGAGTGCTGTGGGAACACTCCCAGGCGAGTGCCAGCTAAACAGATAGAAATGTGGATATGCACAGTTTTGTCATTCCTACATTCTGAGCTTGAGGACACATTTTGTCTTTTTTGGTTAGTTCTAGATTAAAAGAAAAAACAAAAACAAAAAAAAACAATAGGACAATAGTTGACAATAGGTGCATATCAGTTATCCTGTTGTCACTGTGGGCTAATGAATATTTTTATTTACTTTACCCCCAGGGGCTCTGCAGAAAGGATTCCAGGAATCTTGCCATGTTCAAGGCGGTGCTGAAGAAGAACAGAGATGGAGGCAAGGGGAACAAGAAGGATTCAGGTATGTGTAAGATCTGAGAGAAAAACAGCTAGCTAGGTTCCAGGAATCAGATACCCCAAACACCAAGGCTCGAGACAGTAACCCTACATTCAGAGTTTATAAATTCATTCCTGACTAAGCTTTAGAAAAGTGCTCTCCATAGATGGAATTCTAGGTAAAGATTGGGAATGTGATAAATGAAGTGAGTTAAGCTGAGCTGAAGAGAACAGGAGAGAAAGTTAAATCTGAAGTGGGCACTTGGCAAACAATTACAAAACTCATGGGGGAGAATCAGTCACAATTTTACACACACACACACACACACACAAGCACTGTTGCTATAACTAGAATGATACTTGAGGAAAAACTTGGCCATTCAGGCACAATGACAGGCCCAAGATGCACACTTGAAGCAAAACGATCTTCCTGTATTTGTGCTCAGTGCAGGGACTTTTCCACTTTTGGTAAAAGATGGTGTGGAGAAAATTACAGCTGCATGATCTCACATGCTGTAGGTCACCAGTGAAAGGCCTGCTGAAGCTCGATGTCCTACATCCATTGCTGCATCTATAACTTTGAGTTCACAGCAGGATACCTCTCATCTTTTTATCTTTTGATTTTGACTGGAGATGCAGCGTGACCGCTGTGTCATAACAGATGTTTTACTTTGGATGTTTGCATCGGGCCTTTCCGAAATGACTAATCATGAGTCAGTCTCAGCAATACATTGTTGACTAGACTCTTGTACGTGTAATGGGCTTCTCCAAAGATGTCTTGAAATAGCAGATTGACCATTTATGCTTATACTGCACCTACCAGCCTAGACTTGCTTTACCACCTGAGGGCCTGTTTCAGAAGTCTGGTTCAAACAGTTTATAGTGTGCACAGTAGAAGTCTCAAAGCTCTATCATCCTTTGTCTGACTTTGTTTCACTCAGCAGTCAGTGCTAAAATTAAAGGGGAAAGAGTCTGACTTCACTACATCACCTCCACTGCTTTCCAGTACAGTATGGGGTGAGATCTGAGTACTGGAGTCTTGTATATATTGCCCTTTATGAAGTTGTTGCAACCTGTCTAGCATGTATGAATCACCCTGATAACATAGTTTCCTTGTTATTCCGCACTTAAACACAGAAGTTACTAGGTGTGTGAAGACCGGGGAGCAGCAGTATTTTATGGTGGGATACAACTCTTTATCCCAGCCTCACTTTCCCAGTTGGAACCCATCAATCTAACTGAAGTGGCTCTGCCTCCTTTTCTCATGCTGGGACAATAAAACTCTTGCCACTCCTTTCTGTTGTTTAGGGCTCTTACAGATGAGAGGTCACAGAAGTACAACAGTTAGAAGCGTTACCTTTGCCCCACTGTTTTGCTTGAATGGGTTAGATATTATCTATTGCTTATATTTTTTATTTTCTGGTTTTAACTGTTTACTTAGACCCAAAGAAATGTAATTATTATTGTTTGCAGATCACCCCTTTATGATCTTAAAGGACCACCCCATGTTTGCGTGTATGCTGTCACCTCTGGGATGGAAAATGTGTTTACAAATTCTGGTTGGTCCCTGGACTCAAAATTAAATTAATAACTCAAAAGGCCTTGGACACATTGCAGTTTACCATGTGGTAAAGTAGTGCCACATTGCACATAAAATAGTCACTTCACCTTCTGTAATGCTTGAATGAAGATTTTATTTTGATCCAAAATTGTTTGCAAGAGAAACTTGAGACAATGTGGTACAATCTTCACCCACGTCATTATATTTCTTGGCACATTTAGATTCAAATGGTCACTTTGTTTGAAACAGCACTGTTGTGTGAGATTCTTAAAGATTATATAAGATTATATCTGATTATTTATATATATAGATCGATCTATCTATATAGATATATAAAAACACACACACAGAGGCCTTTGAGCATCCTTAGGGCCTGGACTCTACAGGCTTTCCTTCTTCAGAAAATCCAGAAGGACAAGATGTCTGTAAAATCTGCTCAGCAACATATAATGGAAATAAGTGGGAGGACCGACCTTGATAATCATATAATTGCACGAGAGCTCAGCATATGTTGGTCATGACTTGGTGGCTATGGACTGGAGGCGACTTTAAAACAGTAAAGGAAACTTGGCCCCCATGCCAGATACCACTGCAGTCATTAGCTCTCCTTTGGGATCTCCCCATTGCCAAGACCACAAAAACACACAGCTTGCTAATTTAGTCTCTCCATCTTGTGCTCCTCCTAGGTCCTTCCTCTTTCTCTTCCTCCTCCTTCCCACTTGCCTCTCCTGTAGTCAATCTGTAAGGAATCTGTTTGAAATTGGCCATGTCAATCCCTTTTAAGTACTTTTTTTTTATGGCCTGCCATTCCATGAGTGGGCACTAGTTTGCTGTGGGTTGATGCCTTTGATGTTCACATTTTCTGAGAATAGGGTAATTGTAACTGGGATACACTGCATGCAGGATTCACTACAGCTGATATATTTAGGACGCCATGAAGATAATTATATTATAAAGATGAAAATATTGGGGGTTTTTTCTGGTGTTTTCTGGGAGGGTGCATCACTGTCTTTTAAAGATCAGGTTGGTAGTTTTCTGACGCTGTCTTGCCATGACAAAAGTTTGTGTGAAATTGTTTTGCTCTGTTCTCTGCAGTCAGACTGAACTCTCTTTATTGAGACTTATTATGTTCACAAGATGTCATCTACATGGTGGGTGAGTTCCTTGGAGACAACTTTATTATTCTTTTCCCATCATAACAGTTTTGGAACAGCAAACTATAAGACCGCTGCTGATTTGTGAGTTACTCTGTTAAATATCTTACATAAAAAAAAATACAGAGTTGGGAGTTCAGTCAGGTAATTAATCAGCTGTTTTTGTTTAGCAGCCTATAAAGTGCATCCCTAGTTTGTTGCCATGTTTTTCAGGCCATACCAAAGACCTCTGTTAGACACGAGTCTACAGTTTTCCACCAAGATTTAATGCTTTTTCTGGCAAACTGGCTTTAGTGGCCCATTTCTTTACCCTTCACAGAGGCCCCAATGGCTTTCTCCTTTTAAAGCCTTACTGCACTGAGAGAAGTGTACAGCCGTATGCTGCTGCTATTGTTGCAGTTCATGCTGTGATCCAGGAAAACTGCATTTTTGACTCATCTTTAATTGCTGAGTGTGACCGTGTTTTTACTGTAATGCCTATTAAGGCCCTTGTACTGGGGCTTCCTGCTCCATGTGCTGCTTGAGGCAGCTGTGAGACAGTTGTCTGTCTATTGTGGGCGATGCAGTGTTAATTACACTAGCTGTCCACTCTTTGAGGCCGATAATAGTTTCAGCTGTTTATTCCTCCAACTCCCAGCACACACAACAGATATGCAGTTACCTGCAGTAGGCTGCGCTTGTCTTGGTTTGTTTGCCTGTCTGTACGGTGACAGAAGCCACACATCGACCTGGATGGACGGGGAGGAGCAGCCCTGTAGTTGGCCTGAGATCTGGGGTCAGCCTTTGCTTTATGTCCCTGCAGATATCTACTTGGCTACTAACTGGCTAGATTGGCAAGATGAGTAGGAATTGTGGGTCCAATCATTGGAGCATGAAGGAAAAGAAAAGACCAGATGTGGTCATATTTTCTAGTTAATCCAATCTTTGATAATGACTACATTCTCCATATAATGTAACAATTTAGCTTTCTTTTCAAGGGATAGAAAGGGAACATTTGGTCACATTACTTTTACTATCATCGAGGTCTAAGAAAGCATAGAATATGTTGGCTCTTCAAACACATGATGATAAGCAGCTTTACACAACAACAGTTTGTCATTGGTTCAGTGACTTGCAAAACTTTTAAGTCCTTAATGCAATTTCAAAGCGATACATGACCAAAGCAGCCTCTTTGAATTTCAGGAAGATTAAGTGAAAAATTAATGGAATGCAAGTGATGTAAAGGACCCGTGTTCAAAGTGCTGGCCTTTCTGTTTGTGTGTGTTTGTGTGTGTGTGTGTGTGTGTGTGTGTGAGAGAGCGAGAGAGAGGGGGCATTAAGAACTTTGTTGCCTCAGCTGTGGCGGAGAATGGTACGTGCCGTCTCTGCACTTTCTGTGAGCTTCTTGGGTGTTTTGACATAAAACGGTGATTTGTTCCTATAGGTCAGACAACATCAAATTGGTTACAAAGCAGGATTTTTTTTCCGGTGGCTCTCGGAATTTTAAATACCTCTTTGATGATGGAGTAGATAAAACTTATTAGTTAGGAGACAGTAAAGGTAATCATCATTGTGGGTGGGTGGGGGGGGCAGAGGTTTGTGGTTTATTGTACTGTAAGATTTTACATTTATTGTGTATTTTACTGTAAACTCTGCTTTGCATATTACCTCTCTGTTTGGGTACAGTTTTAGAAAAACAGCTGGCGTTGTGCACATTCCTCGGCTGTTCTTTCTCTTTCAGCTGCCGCGTTGGGGTTGTTTTACTGTTATGAGAAGACTTCCCTCAGTAAACAATAACCACAGGTGGCTGAGTTATTTGTCCAGACAAAGAGGAGGTTTTGATGTACAGTTGTTCATTCAAACAAAAGCGGCCTTTTCCTTTTCTTTTTCTTTTTTCTTTTTTTTCTCTTTGGTTATGGGGTAAATATAAAATCCTGGTTGGTGTGGCTGGAGTTATTATTATTATTTTTTTAATGTTGCTGTTATCTTTGCTCAGCTCTGAGATGGTGTCAGTTCAGAATGGAAACACTCAAACAGGCTTGCTTTTGCCTTGCAGTTTTGTTTCGTTGTCTGGTTGCAAAGGATGTGCTTGATGTTAATATTTGAGGCCCGGGTTTGTTTGTTTTTTAAGGAGTCTTTTCTAGTCTGAGGTTTTTGTTCTTTGTGGTTTTAGGTGCAGTCTTCCAGCATCACTGAGAGTTTAGGATCACAGTAAATTCTTTCACTGACATGTGATGTCTGACCTCTCCGCTCAGACATTAACAAACACTACTCGGTGCAGAGTCTGCCACAGGGTCAGTGAACAGCTGGGTGGCAGCCTCTTCTGTATACATATTTACCACAGACATGTTACCTCCTTGTCCTGTGGTTGTAAGAAAACCTCTGTCACTCTATCTGCATGAGAGTATGTGCAAGGTTTACCTGCTTTTATTAGCTGATATTTGTTTAACTTTTAAATGGACTTGTTTGCCACAAAAAGTTGTGAAGACAGTCTGCACTTTTCCAGCCACAGGAAGTATAGATTCCAGATTTCATAAACCGTGTGACCTTTACAGAACAGACAGACCGATACCCCACAGTATCCCACTCAACAACCAGCAAATGATGGAGAGTGTCAGACAATCTCAAAATGCATTTTTAACATCCTTTGACTAACCATCATATGTGGAGACCACAGCCATTATCTACTTTATCATCAGCTCTTACTTTTCCTACTTAAAAAAAAATTCATCCAGCTATGAGACTCTGGTTACAGCGAGATCCTTCAGCTTTTACCTCTAATCTGTGTAATAAATAGGTATTTAAATTATCTGTACAGTTATCTTTAAATTCCCATGTAATGCCTTTTTTTTTTTTTGAAAGAAAAGTGGTGATAGGTGTGAAATGGGGTTTTTGTTTCCCATTTTGCTCCCAGTCATGTTTATGTAGTTTTTCATGTCCGGGCAGTTGCGGTAGGACCTAAAATGGTGGAGAAAGAATGCACCTGATTCACAAAGGAGACCATTCAGTGCACAGACCTACAGGGCTATCAAAGCACTGTGCAGCCAGCAGGCAACGATTAGCAGGGCGTAGCTCAAACCACATCTTTCACTTAGACGCACACTCATGTTCAAATGCACAAACACCCAAACACACATGCAGACACATACACCCACAAACCTCAGGTGTATCAACATTAGACACTCCCTGTCTCTCCTTCTGAAAAGCAAAATGAGGGCTCTAGGGAAGAGCAGTGAACCTGGCTGGCCGGTTTCACTGTTTCTTTTCGTTGAGACTTTTACAACAAAGATTAGGTGCAGGACATTTACCACGACATGATGAATGACTTTTAAGAATGAAGGCTGTAATCATTTTTTTCATACATATACATTTTGGATTAATTATTAAAGCTGTCTAACATGTTTCCAAGAAAAGCACATATTAAGAATTTATCCTTTATTAACAACCTCAAGTACTGATCCATCCATCCATCCATCCTTTTCTCAATCAATCCTCCATCCATCCATCCATCCATCCATCCATCCCTTTCTCAATCCATCCTCCCTCCATTAATCCCTCCCTCTATCCATCCATCCCTCCCTCCCAGAAACCAAAGGATGAGAGGCAGGGTACACCCTTTACAGGTGACCAGTCTGTTGCAGGGGCAACAGAGATAGACAATCATTCACACTCACGTGTTAGTGGCAATTATTATAAGTAACAAATCAATTTAAAACTGTTGTGGTGCATGTGTGAAATCGGACAACTCTCATTATAGATTGATCTTAGTGCTGTCTGAGGCTGCAGGTTTGTGATAAAGTCAGAAGAAAGACCTCTAGGAACAGCTGGAAGCAACAAACAAATTTTAGGTCATGTTACCTTGTCTTTTTAAGCTAATCCCTCGCGGGTACGTTTAACTTACTTATTAAATGTCACCATAAAACTGTATTTGATAAACCTTTTAATGAAATTGGAGTGGGTGAGGATGACCTAACATGAACATGAAGAGCAGGTGATAATGTTTTTTTTTTTTTTTTTTACACCTTGTGTTCATTGTGTAGTGGTTTATACATTTGCTTTTTTAAGATATGTAAAGATCCCTGGTTTGATCCCGGGAGGAGACACAAGTTCCCTTTGGGCACCCAGCATAAAAAATCTGCCAACTCAAACATGTGGAGCTACCTGCTGTGATGACCCCTTGTGAATAATGGCCCCTTTGTGCTTGCCGCAGTAGTCTCTATGTGCAAACAGTCACATTGCCACAACTCGGTACCATTTATACCAATGCTGAGGCTGTGAGTACTCGATGCAGTATAGGTGACTGATAGGTGTCACCACTCAGACAAACCTTCACAGTCCTGGTATAGAAGTTTTGTTAGTTTTTTTTTCCCCAGAAAGTCTCATCTTTTGAAACTGTTACAACATCTCCCTCAGTAGCTGCACCTGCACAAGGTTACAAATATAGAGATATTGTACAAATATTGTGTATGGGACCACAGACCACTTTTCAGTACCTATGCTTTCTGGCTGATGTTTTGGTCACTTTTGAATGTTGGTGGTGCTTTCACACTCGTGGTAGCATGAGACGGACTCTACAACCCACACAAGTGGCTCAGGTAGTGCAGCTCATCCAGGATGGCACATCAATGCGAGCTGTGGCAAGAAGGTTTGCTGTGCCTGTCAGCGTAGTGTCCAGAGGCTGGAGGCGCTACCAGGAGACGGGCCAGTACACCAGGAGACGTGGAGGAGGCCGTAGGAGGGCAACAACCCAGCAGCAGGACCGCTACCTCCGCCTTTGTGCAAGGAGGAACACGAGGAGCACTGCCAGAGCCCTGCAAAATGACCTCCAGCAGGCCACAAATGTGCATGTGTGTAGACAAACGGTTAGAAACCGACTCCATGAGGATGGTATGAGGGCCCAACACCCTGCAGGACGCTTGGCATTTGCCAGAGAACACCAGGATTGGCAAATTCGCCACTGGCGCCCTGTGCTCTTCACAGATGAAAGCAGGTCCACACTGAGCACATGTGACAGACGTGACAGAGTCTGGAGACACCGTGGAGAGTGATCTGCTGCCTGCAACATTCTTCAACATCCTTTTGGAGGGCCGCACAGACCTTCATGTGCTCACCAGACGTAGCATGACTGCCATTAGGTACTGAGATGAGGTCCTCAGACCCCTCAGGAGACCATCCACCACCTCACCAGGAGCATGCCCAGGCATTGTAGGGAGGTCATACAGGCACGTGGAGGCCACGCACAATACTGAGCCTCATTTTGACTTGTTTTAAGGACATTATATCAAAGTTGGATCAGCCTGATCAGTGTGTTTTTCCACTTTAATTTTGTGTGTGACTCCAAATCCAGGCCTCCATTGGTTAATAAATTTGATTTCCATTGATGATTTTTGTGTGATTTTGTTGTCAGCACATTCAACTTTGTACAGAACAAAGTATTCAATGAGAAAATTTAATTCATTCAGATCTAGGATGTGTTATTTGAGTGTTCCCTTTATTTTTTTGAGCAGTGTACTTTTGTCATACAGTGCAATTTGCAAGGGTAAGAACGGCAAGCATAAATGGGCCTTAAGGGGGCCAGTAGAGTTCATCCATGTTCCAGCAGCATGCACTCATTTTATTTTCCTCTTCCTGTGAGCTTGTTTATGGGTTAGTACTGAAATGTGGAAATTGTTCGTGCTTTGTCCTGTGGGCAGAACAAAAGTTGGTTTAAAATGTATAACTTTTTTTTGTACAGATGCAACTTTGAATCTTATATTAGATTCATTTGAGACCTTTGGAGAGAGACTGAAAGCAAGTGTCTCTCACCAAAAGTTATCTTTCTCACATTAATGCTGTTCTCCAAAACGCTCAGTTAGCGAGCTGAAAAACTGAAGATGCAAATCAGAGACACATCCAAGCTAGCCGCGTTCAGACTTGTTTCATGTTGAAAGTGATCGGTGACTGTCACTTGGTCTCACTAGAACGTTTACATTGTCTCATAATGCACGTCTTAAAGAGGATTCAGATTCAGCCGTTGCTTGTGATGTCTCGTTTGCAAAACCCCCAAGATGATCACCTCCAGACTTGCTCAACTCGAGGCTTCCAAATGTGACTTTGCAAATCAGCAGGTGACATCACAGTGACTGCCTCCTTTTTTTTTTTTTAAATGTACAGTATCTTGTGGAATCAAGGAGAGAAATCATCTACAGCACAGCAAAGGTGCATGCAAAGCCCCCCTCATCCCACTCCTTAGTGCTCACTCCTCACCCTTCACCCATCAGTCGGCAAACAGTTTTTTCTACTTCAAAGAGTAGAAAAAACAGTTTATCAGTTAACATGCCCGCGTGTTTTCAGATGGTCTTTGAAGAGGTGATCATGGCTGTCACGGCAGTTCATTGGCTGGAGAGGTCAACGGGCCACAGGTTTTTCTAATTACAGCATGACCTTCCTGGGCAGACACATTCCTTCTGTCTGATTTTTTTTTTTTTCTTTCATACCTTCCACAGACATTGTCTGTCATTTTAAATAAGCACCTAAAGTGTTCTTTTTATGCAACAGATGATCTTGTCACCCATAGGAGATACTGCAAACTGCCAGCTGTTCATTGCCTTGCTTTGATATTTTTCCAAGCGTTTTGAGGGTTGGGTTCTTCTCATCTGTTGCCATCTCTTTGCAGACACCAGCCCATGCTGTCACAGTGTCTGACTCTCAGAAAAGTCTGTGTGGGTGTCTGTTGAGAACTCTGTTCAGTCCTGGGCTTAGGGCCCCCTTTCTTTCTCTTCAAACCTACTTTGCGCTGCATTGCTCTGTTCTGCATTTCTGAACACACTTTTTTTTTTGTGGTAATTGTGCCTGCAGATGTATTGCCAGCCTTAGCTCAGGAGGGTTTGAGGCAGCCTGAACTAATGACCTTGGTTCCTTTGTGCCCACCCTCAAAGGAACAGAGGAAAACTGTTTCAAGGAGGAGCAGTTTGCATAGAGTGCTTCCTCTTCACATTAATATCTCTTCTAATAATAGTTATTTTCGGATATTTTAAAAACTTTTGGTGAAATTTGCTAGAAACTGACAAAATCATAGAAACTCATTCTGCAAAAGACCTGCTTAGTGTCAGAATGGCTAATATTATATTTAAAAATATATTAATCTTTAAAATAAATGTGCTTGTTGAAAAGTTTCGACCCTCCTGTGAATGAAATGAGGCAAGATTGATTAATGCTAAATTTGCACAGATTTCCCGCTAACAGCAAATGGTACAAAGCAGAAAGCTTTTCGCCGGTCCTTGTTTGCTTATGGGATTAGGCTCTTTGCAAGGATTTGGTGGACAGCCTTTGTGCCACATCCTTGTCCATTTAATGTTACTGAACAGGCTGTTGTCCAGAGGTTAGTGGCGTTCTCATGACCTCACCTGGCCCCAGATGAAGCTGTGCCTAATGGTCTGTGCTAATGGCAAGCTAAATCTGTTGTTAGACCAGATCTCCATGGCAACCTAGGTCTCCAGACCACATTTTGCACTTGTGTCTGAAAATACGCCCCACTTTTGTCTCAGAGCTTCTTCTTAATAAGTAAAAAGTGAGAAGCTTTTTAAGAAATATGGGGGAAGCAAAAGATGCAAAACTGCTGGAAAGTCTTGTCCTTCCCTTGTCTGACAGCATTGTAATTCATCCGCATTGCAGAAGCATGGCTCTCAGAGCTCTGCTCGCAGCATTAAAATGATTGATCATAGTTTAGATGCGTACGCTGGGCATGTCCATGTGTCCTGTGTAACAGCTGCTTCCATGACTTGGAGGGGACGCTGTTGTAATTAACCCCCATGTAAAACCCGTGCAAGAATTTTTATGGTCTTATTGTGGAAAGATTAATGTGTCAGTTGCTCAGCAACACTGCAAATCAAGTCTTTTTAATTGAGTGCGTAAAAAAAAATCCTTATGTACCTAGGCTGTTTATAACAGAGGAACAGAATACACTAAAGTCAGACAAAGAAAATCTTGGTAGACTGAAATGACCAGTGACTTCTTTTACATGATGCCAATTAGTTTGGAGCCAATGTCGGACCCTAACAGTCTTGGTTAGTATGACTGATTCCAGAGCTGTCAGAAAGCAGGTAAGTTTTCAATATACCTAGGTTTTTTTGTTTTTTTTTCCCTGTTGTTGCCAAAGATATCGGTTCAGTCTTACACATCTGTTGATTCAGACCTTTTGTGACCAGTGAGAATTTGTTCAAATGAGAGCATGTTGACAAGTCGACCCTGAGACTGCAGCCATATACTTTACAAGGCTTTAGCTGCACCTATAGAACATAAATAATTAATTAAGAATACACCTCTTGCTGGGTTCAAGTTAAAAAATTTAAAGCGTAGACAACAACTGACTCCCCATGTTCACTCAAAAGACTGATTAGTGTTGTACAAGAACGGACAGGTGGTGAGAGGGATATTTACCCTGTAGTGTGGGAGTGAACGGTGAGTCCCACGTGTCTAGTCTGGGTACTGAGGAGGCCTGCAGAGAGACATTCACGCATAATTCTACCAGGATGAATATCAATAACTCTCCAACCAAGACTGTCAACAGTGGATCTGCCGTAATTTATTCTAAAGATCTGATGAAATGAGGTCAAACCTTCAGCAACTCAGCATGGACACTTGGTTCATTTGGATTTCCAAGGATGGTGAAACATTTGTGTTTGTGTCATGTACATATTTTGTCTCTTTTTTTTGTCTTTTGGCTACATTATGCTAATATGAAAGTGTGTGTGTGTGTGTTTTGTAGGAAATACAACTAGCTGGAGCACCTGTGAAATAGATTAGTAGAGTCCTTCTTCATTCTGTTTTCCTAATTGGAAAACTGCAAGTGGTTGTGTTGTTGTTCTTGACAACACAATAGATTTCACATTGCAAGACTTAGGTTTGACCTAACTATCCTTTTTATCAGAGCTACTCAAAGATGCTCTATGCATTCTTTTAAACTCAAAAATACTTACTTTCCCTTGTGTGTGTTAAAACACACACACACAGTCACTTTGCAGGATCACACTATCATTTATCTGTCAGAAATCTCTGTGGACACACAAAGGCAGAGAAGTGCATTTTTTTCATCATATTTATAAAGCCTTGTTTTTACCCATGGTTGCCGTCTATAAATATTCATTAGTGTGAAACTGTCTGCACGTGCATAAGCACACACACTCCTGGATAGTGCAGGTGTGGGGCAGAGCAGTCACAGGAAGGTGATATTCATTTATTTGTTGACCTCAAACATGATTTGTCAAATGCAAGGAGTCCACCCTTAGCCACTTAAGGTCTCCTTGCTGGCACTTGCACTACATTTAGAATCTTTCTTCCTTTAATTCAAGCCATTTTCTGCCCCCCCCCAACCCCCCCCCCAAAAAAACAAAAAAGAGTGCATAAAAACATATTAATTTTTTATTATCATAAATGTTAAATGAATTAATTGATCAGTTGTTGAACTAACAGCTGCTAGTTGGGTAGGAACATAGCTTCTTTGTGCAGTCCTCCACAACAGTCCCAGTTTCTCCTGTGGCAAGTTGGGAGAATTAATTGCTTACCTCTGGTTCAGAGCAAAGATCCCTGGCAGAGGTGTAGAGCAGACTGTTATACATGTGAACATGCACACACATGGGTGTACACAAAAGGCACATCTTTCTTAGGTGACTGATGATCTATATAAGATGAATTTCAGCAAATATTTTAATTGCTGAGTCTTTTGCGACAAGTAACACAGCAGTATAATCAGCAGCCTCTCCAGTGAGCCTCTACCTCCATGCATTGCAGCTTGACATGGTTGCACATGAACCAATCCTGCACCCCCCCCCCAAAAAAGAAAAAGTCTGAAGAGCAAAAAAATGACTAAAGACTAGAATCATAATCTTCTGTCCAAGATGGTGGAGTTAGAGTTTATCCAGCTGTGGACAAAGACTCTTTAGCAGTGACACAAAGGGCTGGAGTTACCTGGTTACCAGTGACTATACTGTCAAAATAAGGATGTGGGAATTCTTTGTTAGTTAATTGACGATGATGTTTGTTTTTTTTGTTGCTGGATGGATTAAAAGTTAGTGGTGTTTGGTAGTTTATTGTTATGGCTTTCCTCTTATTCAGTGAGAAATGTATAATTAAAATCTACTTCATTTTAGATTTTCTGATATTATGTGGCATGCAGTGTTTCTCCTCTGCTCCTTGGTCCCTTTATTGGCATTCTGGTTGCTTCCCTGTCACAAATCTTAAAATAAAACTTGGCAAAGATATTGTCTGGTTCATATCTTTTTCCCATACCCACTTAAATTGGCAATTTGTGAAGAGGAATGGGAAATGTCATGGTGCCTGCTCAGTGCTACCCTTCACCACCACCACCTCCTCCTCCTCCTCTTTTCCCCAAGAAACACACATACACCTCCTTTTCAGTCACACTTCCCCTGGGGGCCAGCGGGGAAAGCATTCCAGAGCTGGGGCTACTGCAGAGCTGTTTCAGAGGGAAAGGGAGCGAAAGATGGTCTCAGTGTTTCTAGATCCAAAACCCGCTGCAGTCTTACTCTGCCTGCAGCATCTTAACATTGCATGAAACACCCAATTACTTAGTACGTATGATTTTTGAGTCAGACCTTTCCTGGTTCTGAAAAACTAAAACTAAAGACACTGTGAGTTGCTTTCTCTCCTCATGGGCCACCAGGATAGATAAGTAATCCTGTGAATAAAAGTAAGAGAATATCTCTAGACAGTTGAAAGCTTAATGGAATTTGATGGTTGCGGGCAAAATAAAACATTTTGTAGTATGCTCATGGGGAGGTTGTTACCAGTGTCTTACTTTAATTGTAGTAAACAAGAGGGCATTGAAATGAAAAATGATGCAACATTTGGTGTGATACTGTGCTTGATTTCAGAAATTGACCTGGGCTGAAAAAAATCTAAACAAAAGCTATAGCAAGAGAGCTAACACTTTGCTTGGATTTCTTATTTATCATTTTATCACTCTGCGTTTTACAGCCTTTTTCTCAGGCCTCATGCCTCACGCCTTGTACAGTATTTTGACTGTTTCTATGGCTACCACTGACTGAGTAAAGTGGTCTGAAATGAGAAGGACCTCATGGGGAAAAGCAATGATGCCTCCTTGGTGTTTCCCAGATTGGATGCATGACTTTGCCTCAACAAGTAATTTTTGTTTCAAATGATTCTTGTTTTGTTTTGTTTTGATTTTTGTATTTTTTTTTTATTCTGAACCATAAAGTTTTGTGTCTTATTAACATATTACATCCAATTATTACATCCAATCGGTCCTTCGTCACTATAGATGACTCGTACTGATGCCCCTCCCCCACTCTGTATTCTTTATTGTCTGTCTCTCTCTCCTCCCTGCGGGTTGCTGTGTGTTAACCATGACAGCTTTTGTGAGACTGTCACCTTGGTCTCGGAAGTACACAGTGAATCCACATTGGCACTCAGTCTAGCGAAAGAATTCTCCTCTTTGGTGGATTGTCCCATGGTCATCGTGCTTTGTGCGCTGACTGAATGAATCTGCATTAATTATAGTCTTTCTTCATTTTGTGTGTAGGCCATAAAATTAACTAGTGAGAAACTAATACTTGACTGAGTTTGTGGTTTTCTACAGAGTGTGTGTGTGTGTGTGTGTGTGTGTGTGTGTGTGTGTGTGTTGGGGGTGGGTCTGTATCATGAATCATTATCTCAAAAGATTGTATTGGCTTAAATTATAGTTTGCACTGTAAAGAGTATATTTTTGTGGCAGGTAAGGTATAGGCAGGTGACAAGTTACCAGAGGCAACACTATTCCTCTGCTAATTTGGTTATTTTGTGCGTGGCATATACAGTATATCATCATTTTTGAAACTTGAGTCTGACTTCACTTAGAAATATGTCGGCCATTACACAGTACTGCAAGCCGATGAGTCAATGTGCAGCCCTACTTTGCATCACTCCTCTCTGTTAGGAAACCTGGAAGAAATGTATTAATTTGAACTCGTAGTGAAATGTATTTAGTTTGGTTGGTCACTCTGCAAACTGGCCTTAAAACTGGAGACTACATAATGTAATCAGTTTGCAACAGAAAAAAAAAGGATTAAATTAACTGTATACATGATTAAAATACTTCTGCACGGTTTCAACCCGTGCTCTCGTCAGTATTTATTCTGTTTTAAGGTTTTCCTTTTTTGAAGTTCTAATGGGAATGACAGTTTTTCCATCTTTTCGGCAAACCTAGGAGACAGCTAGACGGAACGTTGGTTGGAATAAGCATTAAAGGTTGACACACTTTGACCTGGTCAAATAATTGATTTGTACTTAAATGTATATTTATCTAAATCAGTATCTTGAAATAATATCGAACTGTTTTTATGGGTTGGGCCTGTCCTCGTGGGCTCTGGACCTTCACTTTGATGAGAAGGAAAGAACATGCAACAGACTGTAATCATTTTTACATCATCTCGGGGTAGCATGGTATAATTAGAAAGGGCTGATTTCTTCAACCACAGCAGGGGTTGAAATTGCAGGCCTTGCCCCAACCAGGGTTTTGGAAAGTAACTGAAATAGCACTGGCGAGTTTCTGTCCTTGTGTCCTCCTGCGTAACTTGGTATCGCTCAGATGGCAGCGCAGTCACCATGACACACTGCTGCTTATCCACCAGCGCTGGGATGACAAGCTTTTATGTGGTGCTTCTTGTTTTCAGAACCAACTACCAAAATTACAACTCTGTCATAATCTCTTTAACATGCATTATGGCTGAAACGTGTATCGGCCACAACCTGCTGGCAGCTTTTACTGCGTAACCAGCGTGGCCTTTGCTGGAATAGTGCTTCCGTCTATATAGGGGCGTGTACGTTGCCCTGCTGCAGTTATCATTATCCAGCACAGAATCAAAAATAATACCTCTTTCATTATTAAATCTTCAGTCCATTTTTTTTTTTAAATTTTAGATTTCGTCAGGTTAAAAGTAAAGTTTTACTACATGCACCGTAGCTGTGACGTTTTCTAGACATTACGTAACAGGGTGCATGTGTGCGAATGTCTGGTGCATTCGGAATGGACATTTTCAGGTCTTTAACCTGCCATCTCGCTGGGATAAAATCAGTGTGATGTCACATTCACTGCTCCCTTGTGGGCGCTATGGATGCTCTGTCCTGGCAGATCACTCAACCTAAACCACGCAGTATTTCCAGCTCCCGGTCTGAAGTTACATTTATCCTGCTGTGTGCTACATGTAAGACAGCACAACTACGAAAATGATCCTGATCCGATTATTCCAAAATTGTCTAAAGTTCATTTGTGAAAATGTCTGTAGGAACTAATGAAAAATTGTTTCATAATCTCAAAATCTTCACATCCCTCACGTAAGGGCTTTATGATGATTATCTTGCATCTGTGTGTTTATTTAAAATTAACTTTATGCTATGATAGTCAAGTCATTCCAAGAAATGATTATAGGGAAAGACAATAAATGACTTGCTATAAAGCTCTGTGGCCGTGTAGTGAGTGGACAATCTGGTGTTCATGGTCAGTGCCTCAACCGCAGGCACACTGGGTAATTAATTTGCTAATAACTCCCTCACCCTCATACATAAGGGAAATATTATTGATATAGGATTAGCAATAGAAAGGCAAGGCTTAACAGTTGTCATATGGTTTGCGTTTAATGCTCACCACTGGGAGAAATTAACTTTGTTTTCTTGCATCATCTTATCTCTGTTTGCATAACCCGCAGTCACACAAACACACTCCCTAAGGACCCTTAGAAGTGTCTGTGTCAGTGTGTATGCAGGATGTCCTGCTCAGGTCAAGGTAACAGCAGGTCCTGGCCTTCACTGAGTGACCTTTGAATCTTTCACAGATTCTTTTTCCATGGCTGCAGGCATGCAGAGGTGTCATTGCAGCATTTCTGCTTCCTGTCTCTGGCATTCTTTTTTTTTTTAGGAGCCCTTTAAAACACAAGACAAGCCTTGTGTCCCCTCTGGTAGGCTAGAAGCGTAGAGAAAATTGGTCCCTGTTTCTGATTAGCCCTGCAGGCCAGCAGCACTCATTTCCCCAAAGAGAGACAGAGAATGCTAATAGTACTTTGCCTCTTGCTTTTGAGTCTTCTGTCATTTCTTCAAACCTCAGGCTACAGACAGGAGTCAGCGCTAATTTACCGAAGTCCTGCAAACAGAACCAAAGCTAATTGTCATTGCTGTGGTTCGCCACAACGCCAGTTACTCTTTCGTTTGGTCTACTGACGTATGGTCTGTATTACTAGTTAGGTAATATCTTGAGGTTGATAATTCCTACATATTAATTTGTGGCCATGATGAGTGGGCAACTTTGATTCTGCAAAATAGATTACATTGCTGTTAGCCGGCGCTATGCCTAGATTGGTCTTTCCATGCAGGATTGGTTTTCACTGAAGCAAAATTTGTTTTTTTTCCATTTAGGGATAAAACTCTTCGTGAGGTACTGTTAGTTGTAGCTACTGAGCAAATTCACATCAGACTGGGAAACAGTGTGCATGACACACAGTATTACTGTATTTTGACAGGTAAGACAGAAAAGCGTAGGAAATATCTAGCCCTGGATGTGAATTTGAAAGCAGTAGAGAGAATAATGATATATATTAAGTCAGTAATTTTGTGCACAACTAGATTGTACTGCAAGCTAAAGCTATAGCAAAAATCACGATTATTATGGTCATTACTGTAGTTTTGATTATTTAACACAATTGCTTTTTAACCTGACAAACATCATACGTGATATTGATCTTGAAAACGTGTATTTTTGCAGGGGATTTTTAAAAAAAAATTTTTTAAATATACTTCAAATGAAAAACTAATAGTGCACCGACATCACCAAGAGAGCACTAGGTGCATACCCTGGGAGACTTGCATGGCAACCACACGGAGAGCAATGAAGAGTTGAAGCACACAGCCAAATGTTTCACACCACTGAAGCGCATTGTTGAGATACCCTATGCGATATGGAGACACAGGCAGCTGCAGGTGTTAATAATCTGCAAGCTGAACTAAACAGCCAGTGAGTTCATGCTTTTGTGCCTCCATAAATGCAATAAATCAACATGTTGCTGTTTTGATGCATTTT
The DNA here is from genome assembly GCA_024447675.2 of Pterophyllum scalare. Taxonomy (NCBI): domain Eukaryota; kingdom Metazoa; phylum Chordata; class Actinopteri; order Cichliformes; family Cichlidae; genus Pterophyllum; species Pterophyllum scalare. The sequence goes on along the minus strand of JAMQGT020000365.1, from coordinate 14,385 downwards.
GAGATCAATTCTTAAATTGTGCTCTGTGTTTCATTTAGTTTTAGGGGAAACAGAAAAGTGTACATAATGCCGCATTCATCAAGATTAGAGGCAGCATGAAATGGGAATGTCATGTACAGCCATAAATTCACCATAAGGAGCCTGTTTTCAGTGTTAGTCATCAAGGAACAGCTCTGTTTTAGCACCTATGAGGGCCCACCTGTGTGGGCAGATGCACTCTGGTAGGGGTTTTAAAAAAAAAAAAAAGGTTTTCTCTGCTGTAAGTCACAGTCTTGCTGGGTTTGGTTCATAAAGCTGCTAGAAACTGTTATGAACCAGGCTGTGGCATGGATCAAACTTTAGTTCTTGGTTAAATAAAAAAAAATTTCTGGCACGGTTGGATATTTGAAAAATTGTCAAAACAAGTGGTAAAAGACGAAATATGCAATGCACAAAAGCCTTTTGAGAGCAGAGTCTTTCATTTCTTACGTTACCACAACTCACAAATGAAATATATTATTTTTCTTCATTCTTTGTGTCCTTGTTTGTGCTCATTGTGATTTACTACAGTACAACTGTCTTTCTAACTCCAAAATCAATAGATTCTGCTTCCAGTTTTAAAAGTTTTAGTCTTAAGTCAGAGACACTCAGCTCACATGGTCAGTTTGGGAAGCAGCAAACAGAGACTGCAACTAGCTGAGTGGCAAAATGAGGGATCTCAGCAAGTTTGAGGAATGCAGCAATTGTGTTTTTGTTTTTTTTAAATAAATACATTAAATATAGAAAGGGCTTCTTGTTTTTCCAGCTTTGAATGTTATGCTCTAGCCTTGCAGAGAGAAAAGAAACGGTATAGATAAAGACCCCCCCCCAATTAAATATTTACAATACCAGCTAAGAACAGCCAGTTAGTGTAGTTAGTGAATTGCATATTGTCTCTACCCTGTGGGCAATGTGGCAGTATATGCACCACTAACGTAATGTTCTCATCTGTACCAGGGTCATGAGAAATTCTAGCCGGCCCATGATCCCTGGTTTAAATACACATTATATGTCCTTGTTTTTCCCACATCCAGGTCTGTTTTGACTTTTTTCTCCCCACCTCTACCAGTGATCCTTGTTTGTCATTCCAACAACCTTGTAAGAGACTTATCTCTGATGTCCTTTACTGACAGGGTTTGTGTAGTGATTGGTTTCATGAAAACCGAACAGCTTTTGCCTTTTTCCTTAATGTCTCCAAATTCTTGCAGTAATTCATTCATGGATATTTCTTCTTACCCATCTATAACCTGGATGCACCCCAGAGATCTCTTGACTGTAAGGGAAAAATCAGGGCCATGTTCAGCAAAACTTACTCTCAGTGGGGATGTTGTTTATCAACGGAGAGAGGATTTTAAGTAACTTATTAACCTAACTGACACATATTCTCAAAGGGTGCAACGATATGTATATTTGTCCCGGACTGTTTGATGTGGTATATGCATTCAGTATCCTCACCAGAGGCCTCTGAGGTGGTTGAGAATTTTTCAGTTTCAGGGAAAAATGTGAATTATTTTAGCCCTGAGATACTGAAGACTCTGCACATTGTTGGGATGTCTCAGCTGACACAACTCTTAGGCGCTGCTTGGAGGTTGGAGATGCTGCCCGTTGATTGGTGGTGGTTGTCAAAGGGAGGACTGGAAGGTGGGCTACACTGGTCAGCCTCCTGGAAAAAGCATATTCCAGGGTGCTGGCAAGGAAGCTGTGGATGATTGTTAAATCTCAAATAGAGAAGGAACAGTGCATGATCTGTTATGGTTGTGGAAGACTGGACAAACACTTCAACCTTGCACCAGATTACATGTCTTTTTTCTTCTTTTTTTTTAGGCTTACAACCTTTTTTCTCAGGGTTTTTTTTTTTTTTTTGGGTTATGAACCATCCATCATCATGTTGGTGTTTTGTTTTTACAAGTGAGGTAAAATTTTGTGAGAGACTGCCAGTCAAATTGGCAATTAAAGCCTTTTAAAGGACCATCATGTTTTAGACATTTTTGGCATTGTGGTTCAATTTTTTGACTAGGTTTTCTAATAGCATTTGAGTCATTGAAATCCTTTGCATTTATAATATTTTAGTTTCAGAAAATGTCAGAAACAGACCAGACCACTTCATCTCTTCAAGCCCCTGGCACTTGCCTGTGTAACAAGGTTGCATGGGAGTAAACTGATTGCCTTGACACAAGATGGTCTCTGTGCTATGGTGTGAAAACTCATTTGAACTGAAAATTGTGTGGTTATGCTTTAAAAAAAAGAAGTCACTTTTGCTTTGCTTCTGAAAAGCTGAAGGGTTTGGACATTTTTACCTGATAACTATATGTCTTTTTGACATTCAAAAATGCCATCCTGTGGGAACCAAACTGCTTTCAGCAGCAAGAAAGGTTGCCAAGGTTTCCTCTGAGGTTTTTCATTCTTGGCGTTCAGAGTCAGGAAGGTAATAAAAGAGGTGTTTTGGTACATGATTTCATTTGTGTCAGCCTCGAGGTCTATGTTTTAATCTGAAGTTTAAACTAAAGACTTTTTTAATTCCGTTTAAGATGCTTTTTTTGTGTTAAATAGTAAATTATAGCAAGAAAAACCTTTTAAAGGGAAAAAAAAGAATATTTTGAGCTGTCCCTGGTATACCCTGGTCCAAAATAAGTTCAATACGGGCTATTCATATTTTGGCTTTGAAGCAGTATCTTTTTAATAAAATGAATTTTAGATCGAAAGTGAAGACAATGTATTTAATATTCTATGTATTCATTTTTTGGTTCTTTTTTTTTCTTATTTAACAGTTGGGTTTTACCAGATGTGTTTATTGTTTTGTTTTGTTTAAAAAAAAACCAGCAGTTTTAGCTCTCAACAAAAGCAATCTGTGGTCCTGACTAAAGCCACCCAAACTCAGTGTGGGCTACACAACCAGTGTGAATTAGTGACACGAGATGAAGCAAACCACTAATTGCTAAACAAAGCTAACAGTCCACATGTAAATGCTGACTGTGTATTTTTGTGCACAAGGCAGAGTCCTGTATAATCGTTATTCTATACTTAAATTTAATGCTTAATAGTATGCAGCACATTCATCTTGCACACATTAGTTATTTAGTAGCCCTCAGAATTTCAAGTCTTCTCTTTTCCTACACAAAAATCTAAAAGGCTCAAGCACAATGGGAAAACAGTACTGTGGGGGAAGTAATTATTTGATCCTCTGCTGAATTTGTAAGTTTGTTCACTTGCAAAGAAATCAACAGTTTCTAAGTTTATGGTAGTTTTATTTTAATGGAGGCAGAATATCAACCAAAAATGACACACATTTCATAAAAGTTATAAATTGATTTGCCCGTCATTGAGTGAAGTAAATATTGGATCCCTTACAATCCAGCCAGAATTCTGGCTTCCACAGATTGGCTACATGCCCATGTGGCACACAGATTACAATCAATCAATCAATCACAGATAGTCCTGATCTCACATCGTTATCTGTATAAAGTACCCCGTCCACAGAATTAGTTTCTTCCATTCCAACCTCTTCACCACCAAAGAAGCAAGAGCTGTCAAAGGGCATCAGGGACAAGATTGTAGACCTGCACAAGGCTGTAATGGGCTACAAGACCATCAGCAAGAAGCTTGGTGAGAAGGGGACAACTGTTGGTGGGATTATTCAGAAACTGAAGAAATATAAAATGACCATCAGTCGCCCTCAGTCTGTCGCTCCCTTATGGGATGAGTAAGGTGGTGGATCAGCCCAAAACTACATAGGAGGAGATTGTTAATGATTTGAAGGCAGTTGGGACCAGCAGCACTCACAAGGTCCTCCTGCTCAAGAAGGCACATGTACTGACCTGTCTTAAGTTTGCCAGTGAACATCTAAATGATTCAGAGAAGACTTGGGAGAAAGTGTTGTGGTCAGATGAAACCAAAATCGAGTTCTTTGGCATCAACTCGACCCACTGTGTTTGGAGGAAGAGAAATTCTGAATATGACCCAATGAACACAATCCCCACAGTCAAGCATGGAGGTGGAAACATTATGCTTCGCAGCTATTTGTCTGCAGAACGGTATAGGATGACTGCACTGTATCGAGGGCCCAGTGGACAGGGCCATGTACCATTTAAAATCTTGGACGAGAACCTCTTATCCTCAGCCAGACCGCTGAAGATGGGTTGTGGGTGGATCTTCTTGCATGACAGTAACCCAAAACATATTGCCAAGGCAACAAAGAAGTGGCTAAAGAAGCACATTGAAGGCATGGAGTGGCCTAGCCAGTCTCCACACCTCGATCCTATAGATATTCTGTGGAGGGAGCTGAAGCGTTGAGTTGTCAAGCAGCAGCCAAGAAACCCAAAAGGATTAAGAGTTTCTGCAAAGAGGAGTGGGCCAAAATCCCTCCACAGATGTGTGCAAACCTGGTGACCAACTACAAGAAACATCTTACTGCCATGCTTGCCAACCTAGTACTAAGTCATGTTTTGCCTGTGGATCAAATACTTATTTCACTCAATGACATGCAAATCAATTTATAACTTTTATGTAATATGTGTGTGTGTGTTTTTTAAAAAAATATTTTTGGTTGATCTTCTGTCTCTCCATTAAAATGACACTTACTATAAAAATGAGAGCCTGTTTGTTTCTTTGTAAGTAAGCAAACTTAAAATTCAGCAGGGGATTAATTATTTCTCACACTCTATAAACCTACAGTAAGTGTGCTGATGGTTGATGAAGAATGAAAAAGATTATAAAAATATAGGGATTCTGCCTAGATTATGTCATTCTTTCTGGCTGATGGCATAAAGAAGTGGTTGGACTATTTGTAAACCTGGTAATAAGGTTGTGGTTCTCCTCAACAGGTGATGTTCATAGCCATAGTGTCCAAAGAAGATTTCCACCGGAGGGAAACCCCCAGCCCCAGGGGCCTGGCAGTGGTCTCCCTAATGCACAGGATGAAGTTTTCAGGTTAAGCCTTGCCAAGGGAGTGTCCATGTCGCTCCCCTCCTCACCTCTGCTGCCTCGGCAGTCCTACATGATGCCCTTGCGCACTAGTAAGCGATCACCAGGTACTGCTTGATAAATTTAGTGCTTGCCCTTTGCTCTCTATTGTCTCATTCTCTTTCAAAATGTTTGCTGTATATGCTGCTTATCAGTTTTCATTATTATGAATACCATTTCAAATTTATTGTAACCTTCTTTGTTCCCAGTTTATTTTTATTCTCTCTATTTTTTGAAAATGAATTCTGTGACTCAAAATAGATCACTCTTCGGGTTCATTTGTGTAATTGCTGAACATCTGACAATCATCCAGGAGCGACAGCATCTCTGTGACAGTGCTGGTGCAGCATTTGACTTATTTGTCTGTCAAACACACCTATGCATTCTGAGTTATTGTCACTCTTGGGAAAAATCAGTCATATTGTATCAGAAGTTAAAATGTAAAGTAACGATAGCTGGACCATTCTGTATCCCATCAGTTACTCTGTGGGCACAGTCTGTTTACACACAGTCGTTTTTTTCCCGCTTCACCCTTGTATTTGATCACCTTGTGTCGAGGAGGCGGCTTCGGCAACTTCCCTGTGTGTTTACACTTTACTGGCTGATAATAGGTGTATGTTTACATTTGATCTAAATCCTCCAAAAGCTTCTTCTGTGCATAGTATTGAGGGCATGTTTGTCAGCAGCTGTGGAGAGCTTCAAAGCGAGGAATACCTTTTGTGGCGGAACTTGTTTTAACCTGAATCTTTGTATTCTGGCGACCTTGCAAAAAGGAGAGAAATCCTTTAAGTGGCCATTGTGGGCCCCACTCACATGTGGCACTCATCTGTGAGCTTTCGAGCCATTGTTTAGAGCGGTCACAGCTTTGATCTGTTTAGTGTAAAGATGAGTGGCTAGGAAGTTTATAGTAGGAGTTGAGCTTTCATCTCTGTGACAAAATTATTTCATTAGGCCAACTGCAGTTTTAAAGACTCAAGATTATTTTGTTGTATTTCTTTGCATTGCTTAGTATGGAAATGCTGTTTTCTGTTGTGTTATCCATTTCTGCCCTGATTTTTTATGCACATTTTCTGCAATTGTCCACAAACCCAAAACTGAAATAGGCCTGAAACTGTGATGTAGTGCATTATGCAAATGTTCAGTGGAAGCAGAGTTTTGTTTGTTTAGCTGCCACTTAAATTAAATCTGTTAAATTTCCTTCGATGACTCAGGATTTGCAATGAGTGCTTGAAATGAACAAGTGTGAAGGGATGAAGAGAGCGATGAGGCTGGGTTTTGCGAAGGAGAAAATGGCCCTGGGGACAGGGGAAAGGGGACACTCATTAAAAGCATATTCCCTCTTGGGGTGCTCTGAGGCATGAAAAAGGGAGAAAAAAAATGGACTGACAAGATAGGATTTTATGGAGGACCACCAGCAAGAGAGGGCTGGGGGAGGGTCTGTGGATTCTCCTCCACTGTCCTCACAGATAACTGTGAAAACCCATAGAGGAGAGTTAATAAACACATGCTCCAGGAAATGTCTCAGCTTTGCGACGAAACGGCACGCATTAATGCTAAATTGATCATCAAGGTGTATATTCAGTTTAGCATGGATCACTCTTGTAACTAGCATGCGTTTATCTGGATATATGGAATTTACTGTAATCCATATGCAGATGTTTCTAACAGGGAAGCTTTGATTATTGGTACGCTTCTACACACGTATAAAGTTTATAAGTGTATTGGCCTTAGTGTCTGGTTCTTTTTAATCAGAGCCAGAAGATGTTTAAAGCAAAGACATGTGGCTATTAGTCACTTTACAACAAAGGAAGAATGTTTTGGAAATGTATGCTTGACGCAAGTTCATAAAAAAAATACACTTACAATACACTTTTCTTTAGTCAGGTCATCTGAATATATGTACAAAAGGTATTTGTTGCCTTCCCGATTTCTTATTTTTTTTTTGACATTTGCCCCACTTAAATGGTTCAGATCATTAAACAAATTCCAGACAAAGATAATCCGAGGAAATGCAAAATGCATTTTAAATGCTGATTTCATTTATTAAGGAAAAAAGCTATCCAATCCTAACTGGCCCTATGTTCCTTATGTGGCTCTAAATCTAATAACTGCTTGCGCCACCCTTGGCAGCAAGAACTGTACTCAAGCGTTTGTGAGGACTTGCACATCACTGTGGAGGAATTTTGGCCCACTCTTCTTTGCAGAATTGTTTCAATTCAGTCGCACTCTTGGGTTTTCAAGCATGAACAACCTGCTTAAGGTCATGCCAAAGCATCTCAATTGGATTTCAGTCCAGACTTTGACTTGACCACTCCAAAACCTTAAGTTTGTTTTCTTTTTGAGCCACTCAGAGGTAGACATGTTGGTGTGTTTTGGATCATTGTCCTGCTGCAAAACCCACTTGTGTTTGAGCTTCAGGACAAGGACTGATGGCTGGACATTCTCCTTCACGATTTTCAGGTAAAGAGCAAAAATTAAAATTACAGCAAGTCATCCAGGTCCTGAAGCAGCAAAGCAACGGCAGACCATCACACTACCACCACCATGTTTGCCTGTTGGTCTGAGGTTATTTTTATGACTTGCTGTGTTAGTTTTATCTCAGATGTAACAGGACTCAAACCTTCCAAAGACAACATCACAGGCCAGTCGTTAGAATGTAACCCTCAAGGCCAAAGAAAGAGAGGTTGAACCCAAAAACATCTGGAGGCAAAAACTAGAAGCTCAGTTGAGATCTGATGGGCTATCCTGGGGAGAGATCAGGGCTATATCAAAGAATATGGTCAAATAGAGAGGCCTTGTAGATGCCCTGTGTCCCCCGTGGGAGGTAGTGGATTAGGTCAGATAGGTAGGTCTTAACTGAGGGAGACAAGGCCTGCCGTTCTTTAGATGTTGCTCTGGGTTCTTTTGTGAACTTTTTAGGCTGGCCACTCTTGGGAAGGCTCGCCACTGTTCCAGTTTTTCTCAATTTGTGGATAATAGCCCTCTGGATTCCCAAAGCCTTAGAAGTGGCTTTGTAACCCTTCCCAGACTGAGAGATGTCAGTGACTCCAGTTTATTTATGATTTAAGAGATGGGGGTTACTTTTTCACATAGGGCCAGGTAGTTTTGGATAACTTTCCCCCCTTAATAAATGAAATAATCTCTTTTAAAAACTGCTTTTGTATTTACTCAGGTTCTCTTTCTCTTTTAAAATAGTTTTGATGATCTGAAACATGTAAATGTGACAAATATGCAAAAAACTAAGAATTCAGGAAGGGGGCAAATACTTTTTCCCAGCATTGTATAATATTTACAGGGTGCAAAATACACGCATCATATTGCCTTTAGTTTCTGTAGGAGACCTCTCCAAAAATACAACTGTTTTAATGTTTGAGTTTTCTGGCATATACTTTTCCTGCAGTGCAACATTTTTTACAGACCGAAATGCTTATTAAATGTAAAAATAAATACAGTGAAAGGGGCAGTTTTTATTGACATATTCATGGTATAGCTGTTAACATGGTTTACTGGCTTCATGTGCTCCAACCAAAAAAATAACTGCTGTCTGCCTTCTGATCTAAACCCTCTTGCATGTTGCTTTCCTGTGAGAAACATTTATCTCCAAACAGTAATAAATAACAATTAATAAATATTAAAATTATCTGAACCTGTCGGCTACTTCAGGTATGCCCTTACGTCATGCAAACCGCATTCAAGTATACATACAGTAAATCCTTCAGTGCTTTCTTTCACACATCTGTTTGATCTCCCTCTCCATGTTGCACATCAGTGCTGCATGGGAAGGGGAAGCGGTTTCACAGATTCAGAAAGCATTTTGTGGCTGGCCTTCATTTCCTGACACATTGCAGTTTGGAGGGCCCCAGCTAAGTGGTTGTTCTTTTCTTGAAAACTTCACAGGGGACAACAGAGAAACATTGAGTTAATTAGGAGTGTGACGGATGCCTGAGCCGCAAAGTCTGGTGGCGTTGAGTGGCACGGCTTTGATCAGCTAAGCCCAGAGCTTAGCCATGAAACACAGCACTCCGACATGTGTTGAACAGCACCTCGACTTTACTGACTGCTTAAAGAGGCACTCATAGGCCTGTGGGCTGATTATGCTGGTTTGAATGTACCTGTCTTGCCTATACCCTTCTTGCTCTCTATGAACCTCTTCTTCTTCTCTTTTTAACATGGTTGTTGATAGTTTTTTTTTTTTTGCTAGTTATAAACTCCTTGTGCTCCACCTCCTAACATTCTCCTGGGTATCTCCACAGTGACCTCCTCTGGTTGTAGAAGGTTATTGTGCCATTTTTTTTTGGATTAAAAACCCCAAAGCACTGCTGATGGAGTTGTGGGGAATGCTCCGCACTCTTGTTGCGTATGCAGCAACTTGCAGCATCTTGGTGTCAGTTGGCAGGTAGCATCAGAAAAATTATAAGTAGCTGCTGAAATATTTTAGCCATGGATGGATGGATTTCTACTGAGAGATTGAAGAACCAAGGTGCCAATGACGCTGCCGTTGTATGTGCAGTAGTTGTGTGACCTTTGTGTAGATAGCCCGTGCTTTACCTCTGTGCCAGCGCACACATTATCATAAAACAGCTATTTTCATTAATGTATTACGTTTATGGGCAGTGCATCATTTTAATTGCTAAATGTGCATCGTGGTCCCATGGGGAACAGTCTCTGGTAGGCTCTTGTGTATATCAAAATAGGTTAACTGCTCTGATGGAGCTTTGTCTTATGCGGGCTTGGGGGATGATTAATTTATTGATCAGCCAAGCAGGCTTGCAAATCACCACCAGAGAGGATGACTTATGTTTGGCACGATCTTTCTACCTAGAAGAGCTGTGAGACTCATTATTTTCCAACATCCACGTGTGAAGGTCACCTTGCTGATACCATTTCTGCTTAGACTCCTCCTTAGTTACTCTCTCTCTACTTAGTAACAGTCCCACAGCTTTTGGCTTGCCAGACCTCGCCGTGTGTGTGTGTATGTGTGCATGCGTGCCCGCGTGTGTGTAAGCCGATGACTTCTTTGCTAGCGGTCTGATCCCTTGGCCTTTTTGTTGCTTATCTCCTCTTTATTTCAGTTTTGTGGCAGTAGCTGTGCATCAACAGCATCCAGGCTGCTGTCTCTGAGTAGTGGTTAACTGAGTCACTGCGCAGTGTGTATTTTTGCTCCTGTTTTGGTTGGTGCCATAACTTTAACTCTGGCTGTAAGCGATAATAGCCCTACAGGCCACATAAAACTGTTCTAAAGATATCATTAACCTCTGCTCCAGAAAAATCTCAATTACCGCAGACGTTAGGTAACGGTAATTTTGTAAAACACTTCAGGATGTCTACATAGATTTGCATGTTTTCACAAAGCCTCATTGATAGGGAGCAGTCGTTAACGGCATGTTCAAGCTCAATTTCTGTTTTGGCTAAAACTACCTCTTCTAACAGAAGGCTATTGTTTGTCTCAAAATAATACAGAGCTGTATAACTTCAAATCATTTTCACATTCTTTTCAGCTTAACACAAATAATATTGGAGGAAACGTGAAGGTGAGGATAGGTTTGATATATCAGTCTTGTGTCAAAAGGGTAGAAACTCTCTTCAAAGCCAGTTATAACCCCTTTGAGGTGAGCTCTCCTGAAGTCAACTCTGGGGTTTTGACAGGTACCAGACAGCCCTGGGGGAATATTGATGCCTTTCTGAGAGCTGAGCTGTAAAAGACCTTGTGAGGCTACAGGGATCCTTTTGAAATGTTCTTCTGATGAGCACCCTATGAAAAGCACTATCCAGTCCTCCACCTCACCACACTTCGCTTCACTACAGCTTTAGTTTCTTATCACATGCAGTCCGCTCTTTCTTTTATCTACAGTGAAATCTGAGCTCACCTACTGCCCCAGAAACCAGTGCTGGATACACTGTGATAGCTTCCTCTGCTGGTCAGTGGAACTGAGATGTGCGTATGATGTAGTTGTGTAGTCTCTGGAGCTTGGAAAAAAAGCTTGACAAAGCAACTGGACTTCTTTAAGCTTCTTGAAGACGTTTCACCTCTCGTCCAAAAGGTTTCTTCAGTTCTGATGAACAGTTCTTCGAGCTCCAGAGACTACCATGACCTGGATGACTGAGAAACTACACAGACACAGTTGTGTATTACAATAGATTGTGCAGTGGTTGATGAAAAGGAAAACTCCTTCGAAAATGTATGCACAGTGTGGACGTATGTGCATTGATGTGACATCTAGTTACATTTCTATGAAGGTGCACGTCGAGTTGCGGTGTTAAGACCAATGCTGATATTTGGTCATTTAAAAATCCAATGTGTCAGCCATTTTTTTTTTCTTTCAGACACACATCACATTTGCATAACATTTGTTATGTGCAGTTATTTGAGTTCTTACAAAGATAATATGACAGTGCAGTGTAAAAATAATCTTGTTTAATTTTCAGAACAAGTTGTGGATTACTCGTTTACGCTCTTGCCCTACTGCTCGGATCAGCCGGTTGTTTTTTGTGGCGTTCCAAAAACGTTACCGACAAACAAATGCAGATACCAATTTATTGGCAAATAGCTATCAGCAGAGATATCAGTTGGTCTCTAGTTTGTGGCATAGATTTACCATAGAGGCATACATTCCAAAAAATATGTATTGAAAACCACTTTGTGAAACAGGACATATAAGATTAGTGATGGTTAAACGTGTAGTGTTTAAAACTGATTACCAGGCTCTTATTGCGGTACAATACAAAAATCTTATTAACCAGAGTGGACTGTGATATGCCTGGCTGCTAAAAGGAAATGGAATCGTGGATGAGCATTTATGAAAGCTCATAAAACACCATGCTTTTAATACTTTCTCACAATGGTGAAAAGATTAACAGTTTGGTACAGATATTAAAAAAAGAGTGGGCACTTGAGACAGTCTGTAAGTAAGCCGTATTTGTCTTGCAGCATTCAGAATACCAATCTCATCTAATGTTTTTGCTAGAATATATTAGTTTTTGCTTTTGAGTTGAGCTCGTCGTCATTTTCAGGAACATAAAGACGAACATTGTGGGACTGCGTTCATTCTCCTCAGCTGCACAAAGAGGACACACTGTCTCATTGATAAGTTGAAATGTGAAGAAGTCAGAGTCCATCTTGAAGAATGCTGGAAAAGCTTCTTGATCACTTCCTAACCATGAACAATCCTCCCTTTCACTGGTGTTGACTGGACATTGTAAGTTGTTGATGACTGGTATTTGACAGCTCGGTATGTGTATAAATGTGTGCATGTGCCTGCTGACTGATAGCTTGCTGGTTATGGATTCCTCAGTCTGATAGTGAATACCAACCAGTGGGTGCTCTGCAGCCACAGCTCGCCTCACTGCAATACCCCAGAGAGATTTTTTCTGTTTTTTTTTCTTTAAATTTACTCCATGTTCAGTTTACTTACAGACGTAGACAAATTGTTGGTACCCTTCCATTAAAGAAAGAAAAACTCTGTGGTCACTGAAATAACTTGAAACTGCTGAAAGTAATAATAAATAAAATAATAAATAAAAAAATTACTGAAAATCAGACATTGCTTCTCAATTGTGGTTCAACAGAGTCATTTTTAAAAAAACAAGGAAACTGGCCTGGAGAACGAATGAGGGTATCCTTAACTTAAGGTATCCATAATTTGTTGCACAACCTTTGAGGCAATCGGTGGAGTCAAGTGATTTCTGTAACTCTCGATGAGACGTCTGCACCTGTCAGTAGGTATTTTGGCCCACTCCTTGTAAGCAAACTGCTCTCACTGTCTCAGGTTTGAAGGGTGCCTTCTCCAGACTGCATGTTTCAGCTCCTTCCACAGATGTTCAGTAGGATTAGATCAGGGCTCATAGAAGGCCACGTCAGACTAGTCCAGTGTTTTGCTCTTGGCCATTCCTGGGTGTTTTTAGTGTGTTTTGGGTCATAATCCTGTTGGAGGACCCATGTACCTTGCATCTGTGAACAAAGAGTTCATGAGAGCTCATGAGATTTGCCAAAAAACCTTCAGTTTTTCTCATTTGTCCAAAGGACATTCCTCCAGACACTTTGCCCCTTGTCGATATGCATTTTGGCAAATTCCAGTCTCGTTGTTTTTATGATTTACTTTCAACAATGGTGTCCTCCTCAGCCATCTTCCATTAAATCCACTTCGGCTTAAACAATGACGAATGGTGCCATCTGACACTGATTCAATTCAATTCAATTTTATTTATATAGCGCCAAATCACAACAAACAGTCGCCTCAAGGCGCTTTGTATTGTGGGTAAAGACCCTACAATAACACAGAGAAAACCCAACAGTCAAAACGACCCCTATGAGCAAGCACTTGGCGACGGTGGGAAGGAAAAACTCCCTTTTAACAGGAAGAAACCTCCAGCAGAACCAGGCTCAGGGAGGGGCAGTCATCTGCTGCGACCGGTTGGGGCTGAGGGGAGAGAGACAGGACAAAAGACATGCTGTGGAAGAGAGACAGAGATTAATAATAATGATTAAGTACAGAGTGAAGTATAAGCAAGTAAATAAAGGTGAATGAGAAGAAACAGTGCATTATGGGACCCCCCTCAGCAGCCTAGGCCTATAGCAGCATAACTAAGGGGTGGTTCAGGGTTGTCTGATCCAGCCCTAACTATAAGCTTGATCATCATAAAGGAAAGTTTTAAGCCTAATTTTGAAGATAGAGAGGGTGTCTGTCTCCCGAATCCAAGCTGGGAGCTGGTTCCACAGATGAGGGGCCTGAAAGCTGAAGGCTCTGCCTCCCATTCTACTTTTAAGTATCCTAGGAACCACAAGTAAGCCAGCAGTCTGAGAGCGAAGTGCTCTATTGGGGTGATGCGGTACTATGAGGTCTTTGAGATAAGATGAGGGGCCTGATTATTCAAGACCTTGTATGTTAGGAGAAGGATTTTAAATTCTATTCTGGATTTAACAGGGAGCCAATGAAGAGAAGCCAATATGGGAGAAATATGCTCTCTCTTTCTAGTCCCTGTCAGTACTCTAGCTGCAGCATTTTGGATCAGCTGAAGGCTTTTCAGGGAGTTTTTAGGGCAGCCTGAGTAAGAATGAATTACAGTAGTCCAGCCTAGAAGTAATAAATGCATGGATTAACTTTTCAGCGTCAATCTGAGAAAGGATGTTTCTTAATTTTTGTATAAATATTGCGCAGATGTGAAAAAAGCCGTCCTACATATTTGTTTAATATGTGCATTGAAGGACATATCCTGGTCAAAAATGACTCCAAGATTTCTCACAGTGTTACTGGAGGCCGAAAGTAATGCCATCCAGAGTAAGTATCTGGTTTGACACTGTGCTTCTAAGATTTGTGGGGCCGCAGCACAAGAACTTCAGTTTTATCTGAATTTAGTAGCAGGAAATTAGAGGTCATCCAGGCCTTTATGTCTTTAAGACATTCCTGCAGT
>JAMQGT020000364.1:0-13824 GCA_024447675.2 Pterophyllum scalare | reverse complement strand
TCAACACTTTTGTTGTTCCTAACACATTTAAGAAAACTACTACATATTTTTTCAATATCGATTTTGAATTGTTTTGCGAATTTCTGTTTATATTTACATTTTACACATTGTCCAAACTTTTTGAAATTGGGCTAGCTATATATATTCACCTTTCACAATATTCAAATCAAACGAATGGAAAGCAAATGACAAAATGTTCTGAACAAGTAAAAAGCAATTGAAATCACTTACTTCTCTCTCTGTATCACGAGTATAAAGAATTCCACTCATTCTGTATCCAGGCATGGGTGCATTTCTATCCAACAGCTAGACCAGCAAAATGTGTGACAGCTGTGGAGAGCAGGGTATGAATGGTGATCTGGTATTGTTTATGAGGTCAACAGGGATAATGGACTGGGACACATCAAGGTAAACCCTGATCTATTAGCAATTTACGCACAAACATAACCTGTATGGGCCAGAATATTAGTTGAATTGGTATATTTTACTCTGTTCCTTAAATGATCTATTAACCAATGAACCATCTTCTTACTACCCCTTAGAAATCTGCTGGGTACTTTGTTCATCACTTTGCTCCATCCAGTCTTCCCAGAATACCAAAAAATGTTGTCTTTCTTATTGACCAAAGTGGCTCAATGCACGGCAAAAAAATACAGCAGGTAAAGTATTTGAAGGGTTTGTTCTTTACTCTAAAGACAAAATCAGGCTTTGTTTTTTGTGATTATAAACCGTGAATGATGTGTTGTGTGCAGACTAGGACTGCATTAATCCACATTTTGAATGACCTGGCAGAAGATGACCACTTTGGTTTGATCACTTTTGATGGCAACATTTTTCACTGGAAACAGGAACTTGTTCAGGCCAACAGCGAAAACCTGGAAAGTGCCAAGAACTTTGCACGCAATATTCAAGATAGAGGCTGTGAGATTTTATAGTAAAAATATTTTTTGAAATATGAACATTTGACAGCAGTATGGCAGTACTGATACTTTGATGTTGTCATTGTTACATTTCAGCCACAGACATAAATCAAGCAGTGCTGCAAGGAGCAAATATGCTGAATGTACATCACAGAGAAGGTTCAGCATCTATCCTCATCCTTCTCACAGATGGAGACCCAACCTCAGGTTGTAATAAAGCACACCTGTACAGAAATGTGTTGGAAAATTTCAATATATAATGACTTTTGTGAGCATTATTATGATTAAGTGCTATGTCTTATTCTGTGATACTTTTTAAAGCTTTTTAGCATCAAGTGACATTTTACTGCATCTTAGCTGAACTGGGTTTGTCTTGTGTTATCTCAGGGGAAACAAATCTGGAAAAAATACAGTCAAATGTAAGACAGGCTACTGCAGGCAAATTCCCATTGTACTGTCTGGGTTTTGGTTTTGATGTTAATCTTAAGTTCCTTGAGAAAATGTCACTGCAAAATAATGGTGTGGCACGGCGGATTTATGAAGACTCTGATGCTGATTTACAGCTTAAGGTATTCTTTACTTAAATATTCCTGTCATGTGATTCAAAACCCCTGAGGATTGGAAGACAAAAACAATGTTCATGGTTTGTATAACTTTCACACTGTATCTCAACAGGGTTTCTATGAAGAGGTGGCAACTCCTCTATTAACAGATGTGACAATGGTCTATGTGGGTGGGACCAATCTAACACAGACTAACTTCAGTCAGTATTATAATGGTTCTGAGATTGTGGTGGCCGGTCAGATCACAGACAATGGCATTGAAACCTTCATCCCACAAGTTGTAGCCTTTTCGGTAAGGAATGGCCACAATGCTCATTAGCAGTAATTTTTGAAAGCTTTCTCCTTTTATATTAACAATACATTTGAATTGTAACAGAATAACAGAAGGGTAATATTCTCTAACCCAAATGATGCTGTGAAATCCACTGGAGGAGTGTCTGATGACCA
The DNA here is from genome assembly GCA_024447675.2 of Pterophyllum scalare. NCBI lineage: Eukaryota > Metazoa > Chordata > Actinopteri > Cichliformes > Cichlidae > Pterophyllum > Pterophyllum scalare. The sequence goes on along the minus strand of JAMQGT020000364.1, from coordinate 11,894 downwards.
TATACAGAGGGTTTGGGCCTATCTCACAGTTAAACAGCTTCTGGACAAAGAGTGAGTGTTATATTTTCCATCTTTACTCGTATGGTTCCTAATTAGACACATTGTAAATGCCATCCATTTTCTTCCGCTTATCCGGGGCTGGGTCGCAGGGGCAGCAGCCTAAGCAGAGAAGCCCAGGCTTCCCTCTCCCCAGCCACCTCCACCAGCTCATCCGGAGGGACCCCAAGGCATTCCCAGGCCAGCCGAGAGATATAATCTCTCTAGCATGTCCTGGGTCTACCCCTGGGTTCCTTCCGGTAGGACATACCCGGAACACCTCACCCATGAGGCACCCAGGAGGCATCCTAGTCAGATGCCCAAGACACTTCAACAGGCTTCTCTTGATGTGGAGGAGCAGTGGCTCTACTCTGAGCCCCTCCTGAATGGCCACACTCCTCACCCTATCTCTAAGGGACAGGCCAGCCACCCTTCAGAGGAAGCTCATTTCTGCTGCTTGTATTTGCAATCTTATTCTTTCGGTCACTACCCAAAGCTTGTTACCATAGGTGAGGGATCACTGCAGACGCAGCCCCAATCGGTCTGTGGATCTCCCATTTCCTTCTCCCATCACTCGTGAACAAGACTCCAAGATACTTAAACTCCTACACCTGGGGCAGGAACTCATCCCTGAGCCGGAGAGGGCACTCCACCTTTTTCCAGCTGAGGACCATGGCCTCAGACTTAGAGGTGCTGATTCTAATGCTAGCCGCTTCAGACTCGGCTGCAAACCATTCCACTATGAGCTGGAGGCCACCACCTGATGAAGTTAACAGGACCACATCATCTGCAAATAGCATAGATGAGATTCTAAGACCACCAAAGCAGATGCCTTCTGCCACATCGCATCGCCTAGAAATTATGACCATAAAAATTATGAACAGGATCAGGGAAAGGGGCAGCCCTGGCAAAGTCCAACACCCACAGGAAATTAGTCCAACTTATTGCTGGGTATACGGGCCAAGCTCTCACTGCGGTTGTACAGGGACTGAATGGCCCACAACAATGGGCCAGACACCCCATACTCCCGCAGGACCTCCCACAGGATACCCCAAGGGATGGGGTCGAATGCCTTCTCCAAGTCCACAAAGCACATGTAGACTAGATGGGCAAACTCCCACGCACACTTGAATATCCTCAAGAGGATAAAGAGCTGGTCCAGCGTTCCACGACTAGGATGTCCCCAGACTCTGCTTCCACTACAGAAGGCGTGCCAGTGGGATTGAGGAGGTCCTCAAAATATTCCCTCCACCACCTAACTATAGCCTTAGCTGAAGTCAGCAGCACTCCACCTGCAGTATAAACCGTGTGAGTAGAGCACAACTTTCCCCTCCTGAGTTGTCTGATGGTTTGCCAGATTCACTTCAATACCGGCCGAAAGTCTTTTTCCATGACTTCATCAAACTCCTCCCACTCCTGAGTTTTTGCTTCGGCCACCGCCTGAGCAACCTAACCAAGCCTGATAAGATTCCTTCTTCAGCTATATGGCTCCCTTTACCTCAGGTGACCACCATCTGTACCCAACTATATCTAGCTCAGGCTCCTTCCCCACCAGAGAGGTGACATTCCATGTCCCAATAGCCAGCCTTGATAGCAGAGGATCGGTCCGCCAGGGCATCCATCCTTGGCCACCGCCCAATGGACCTATTTACATTGTAAATGGCAGTAAAAAATTTTTTTTCTGTTAATTAATTGTTGAGGCCGCTGCAATATGAATACATTAAAAAAAAGAATCCAAGGTAGCATCTTTTAATTTTTTTTGTTTTGTTTGTTTTAGTTTTTTCTTTTAGTTCCTGTCCAGAAGCCAAATGATTTTGGCTTAAAACAAAGCTTCCAATATTTTTTGGGGGTAAACACTGTGCATTTTCCCATTGGTAACAATGACAGATTAATTAAAGTTTGTTAGGTGAAAGCTAACATTTATGTTGACATTTAGCATCAGTTTATTGGAAAGCAACCTCATTAAACCTTGACACAAGTTTGATGAAGATTTGAAAAAACAAAACACTTTTATGGAATTATATTTAGGTCAAAAGTCACGTGTGAGCAAAAACACAATCTGCGTGAGCAAAAACACCATCCGTGCAAATAATTTTATTTCACGGGAGCAGGAATGCATTTTCATTCACGCAATGAATTTCCACGTGCGTAGAACTTAGTAGCCGCACACACAAAGAAGCCAGTGCACAGGCTGAGACTGTCTGCTGTGCGCGAGCTGCAGCAGTTCCACGTGCCTGCAGGTGACTCTCTGCGTGCAGAACAAAATTCTACGTGTGGAACAAATTTGACAGCAGTTGTTACAGGAAGACAAAGTTGGAATACCGCCAACAGTTTCTTCGAAACCAATACCATTTTAGAATGTTATAGAGGCCTGTAGTCAAAATAAAATATACTTACTTCATTAAATCTTCTTTTTCTAACTGAGGTGATATTGGCGGCAGTGGACGCTCATTACCTTATGGCGGTATTCCAACTTTGTCTTCCTGTAACAACTGCTGTCAATCAAGGTTAAGGCTCTTGCCTTGTGGGTGTGATCGATCTAAAAGTGACCAATCATGTGAGGGCTTGTGAATCCTTTGGGCTCCGCCCCGGATGGTCAAAAGTCTGTTTCTTCACTTGCGTAGAATTTTGTTCCGTGCGCAGAGTCACCCATTGGCATGGGAAACTGCTGCAGCACGCGCACAGCAGACAGTCTCGCCTGCGCACTGGCTTCTTTGTGCGCGCAGCTACTAAGTTCTACGTGCACGGAAATTTATTGCGCGAATGTGAATACATTCCTGCTCCCGTGAAAAAGAATTATTTGCGTGGATTGTGTTTTTGCTCACACGGATTGTGTTTTTGCTTGCGCGTGACTTTTGACCTCAATATAATTCCATACTACTTATCGGCAAGAAAAGTTTTGTCTACTAAAAGATTTTTAATCACATTCCAAAGTTATGTCTGTTTCATAACACTGATGATACCCACTGAGTTTGTTTATATAACTGAGTGTCAGTTACATAAACAAGTCAAAGATGTGTAAGGGAAATTAAAACAAGTGTGAACTTGTCACTGAAATTGTTGCTGCTACTGATACCCCAGCAAGCTCTCCAGTTTAGCATGCAGAGGATAGTATATTATTTTTTATCTATTTTATTTATGTTCATAATGAGAATAACCTTTCAGGTTTCTAAAGATGCCTCCCATATGACAGTGCCTTTAAAAGCTCAGAAAGCAGCTGGGGATGTTGAAAAATGATTAAAAGACAACTTACTTAATCGTATTTTCCTCCAAATTCAATCCTTATATTCATTTAATACTTTCTGACTCAGGCTTCAGTTATCTGGACCTGAAAAAGAGACAGCAAAGAAGGAGGCCTTGGAACTGTCACTGAAATACAGCTTTGTGACCCCTCTCACATCCTTGGTGGTCACAAAGCCTCTAGGGGAAAGCATTGATGTGCTTCATAAACCCAAGGAAGGTGAAACACCACAGAGAGGGCAGCCTCCTGTAGATCAACCCATTTCAAGCCAGAAAACTTCTTCTAGTGGCCACTTTCCTGGTTCAGCTGGCAAGTAACACGAGCACACATAAACGCACATAAATGCACATTAAAAAAACAGTATATATATATATATATATATATATATATATATATATATATATATATATATATATATATATATATATATATATATATATATATAAAATTTTCATGTTCATGTTTTTTATATATTAATATATATTAATATAAATATACTTTCACTGTTGCTAAAAGTGCAAAGCTAAACTTAAGCTAAAATATTTGCATTTGCATGACCTAAGGTGCAACTGATGTGTGTATGATCATAACTATGGGTCCCATACAAACTTGCTCGTGTTATAGTATTGAACAATATGTATATTTGATTTTTCATTCTGAGTTTGTAATCACATAAAACAGAACCAGTTATTATTTAACATTTAATTAATGCAAATATTAGAAATGAGTACAGTAGTATTATTAGTAATTGCTCCCTGAAATTAATGAAATGTTTGATAACATTTAACAGTGAAGTACTCCATTAGCTTAGTTTCTCCATCTTACACAGCTGATGGAGTTGGGTAGGTACATAGGTGTTTTGTCAATGACACTTTTTTTTGTAATTTTGCTTCTATACTTTGGATTGTGGCTGAAGTGCAGACCTTCAGCTTCAATTCATGAGGTTTAACAAAAGTATTACTTTAACTGTTTAGGAATTAATGACTGTGTCAAAATCTCTTGTTATCATCTTTTTCTTTTCAGGAGCTTGGCTCCCTCTAGAAGGTTACGCTGACTTCGATACAGATTTCTTAGATGGAGGTACTCTGCTACAATTAAACAAAATGTGTTACTTTGATAGTATAAACCATGTCAAACAGTTACTATGGTGAGATCTATTCCTGAAAATAGAAGTTTAACAGTTGACTCATACATGCAGTACCTACTGGCTGCAGACAGCCTGGGTCCCCTATGTCTTTCTCTCTCATTGCTAAGTTAAGTTTTATACACACACACAGACACACACACACACACACACAGACACACACCACCACCATCACACAGTGGGCCCGACTACCAAGACTACATGACGTACCCTCTGAAATTCTACTAGAAGATGTGGATGCAGCACTACAGACAATCTATCACTGAAATCAATCAGTTGATGTATACCATGGCAACAGTGACCCTTGAGATACTTGGCTATAAGGTGAACAGCCACAAGGAGCAGTACCCTCTGTGTAAAAGACAAGTAGAGGTAAGATCACAGAGGAAAGTTAGCCAGCTATCAGAATTGCAGAAAGGTGTGATGAAGAAAGGCCTTAAAAGTACAACAGGCTATATATACCTGAGGCCTTAGAGACTGCCAAGCAAAGACTCACAGCTTTGACTAACCACCAGAGGAGATATGCCAGAGAGATAGAAGCCAGGGGAATAAACCAGATGTTCTCCATTGAACCATCCAAGGTGTAACACCAACATTCAGTGGCTAGTGGATCTAAGAGTCAGACAGTCCTGATCTGCAAGGATCCTCGAAAAAATATCCTGGTCCTATCCAACTACCGTGCAATAACCTTTCTTAGTACACAATGGAAACTCCTGTCAGGTATCATAGCAGCTAAGATGAACAGGCACATGGCTCAATACATGAGCGGGGCCCAGAAAGGAATTGGCAGAGATACCAGGGGAGCTTGTAGAGATTGTAAGACTGAACAAACTTGTGCACCACCTGGATTGATTACATACATGTATCCTAGAATGCTTAGATCTGTACAAAATCAACAGGATACTAAGAGCCTTCATCAAGAACTCAATGCGGATGTGGAGAACAACACTAGAGCCAACTGCACAATTCACCATCAAGTGTATAATTTACCAAGGAGATGTTCTGAACCCCGTCAGCCAGATCATCAACAAGACTGGCTACGGATACTGACTGTGGAATGGTGCAAACATTATTCACCTCCTCTGCATGGATGACATCGAGTTATGTGCCAGGAGTGAATGAGACATCAATTCACTGATCCACAGCACTAGGATCTACAGCAATAATATTGCAATGTAATTTAGACTGGAGAAGTGTTCTTGGATGGATGATTGCATGACCAGAAGGCAACATTGCAGACATTGACGACAGCTACAAGTACCTTGGAATCCCACAGCCAAATGGGACCCATGAAGGGGCTGCTAGGAAAGCCGCAATTGCCAAATACTTGCAGAGAGTAAGGCAAGTCCTGAGGAGTCAGCTGAATGAGAAGAACAAGATATGGGCAATCAACACCTGCACCCTGCTGGGATAATAAGCTGGCCAAAAGAAGGAGATTGAAGCCACTGACATAAAGACAAGAATGCTTCTTACCATACATGGAGGAGAGCTAGAGAGGATATGGATGGTGAAGGCAACAGTGATCCCCGTGGTAATTGGAACACTAAGGGTAGGGACCTCTAAACAAGGAGAGTGGCTCAAGCAGATCCCAGGAATGGCATCTGACATTTCTGTTCAGAAGAGTACAGTCCTAGGAACTGCTAAGATACAGCACAAGACTCAAGCTCGCAGACCTCTGGTAGGGGACCTGAGCCTGGAGGACTGAGAACACCCACAGGGCAAGGGGGGATTTTTTTTATATATATAATATACAATCATGTGTTTATGTTGCTATGATGAGAACTGAAATGACATATTTATTTAGTATTTTCTTTTAAAGCTGAGATTTAGTATCAGAACATCAATATCTTCCAAAGTCATATCTCCTGAATCTTTGCAACATTAGTGTCTGTAACTAGCATTGTGTAAATGTATTTACAGATGTTTTCTATGATTCCCCCAAACTACCTGCTCCATCTGAAGCTTTTGAGAAAGGAACTGATGGTATTGTATTGCATAAATATGATTGGCATTGAAAATGTATATAAAAATGGTTATTATTCATTGTTAATTATAAATATTTAAATGTCAACATTGTCTACTTTGTTCATGAAAGAAATTTCACACTCTAGCTCTGTCTCTGTATCTCTAGGTCCTTTTTTCCACAGGTTTTTGCTGAAAGCTGAGAATCAGACTATTCCACTGTGCTTTGATGTGAGTGGAGCTGTACTCCTTAAACTACTACACCATTCCAGTAGGGGTCAGTAGTAGTCTTTGTTGTCGGCATTTATATATTAGTGCCTCAGTTGGTGAAGTGGTTTAAGAGTTGCAGTTCTCTTTTGCTCTAGAGCTGTTTGTGAATGGTGAGCTTGATTCAATTGCAAATGGAGGCTTCAGCAGAATTGTAATACACTTCAAACCTGAACAGCATGTTGAGATTGGCACTATGGGGGTCACTATACGAGATGGACAGACAGTGACACAACACACTGGCCAGGATCTCATCACAGCTGGAAGGTGATTTATTCATACAATGCTCTTATCATTGTGTATGATTAGATTAGATTAGATTCAACTTTGTTGTCACTGCACACAGTAACAAGTACTTGATCAATGAAATGCAGTTTGGCATCTAACCAGAAGTGAGAGTAGCAAAGTGCAAGGTATGTACATGGGCAATGTAGGTATGAGCTGAATATACTATATAATATATGCTATGAATATGCTAGCTAGATAAATAAATAAATATATACAGCGTATTAATGCAGGTATGAATTGAATATACTATAGATATATACAGAAGATGAATATATTAACATGAATGTACAATACAGACATGAACAGTTGTTAAATTTAAAGTTTAAAAAATATGTATATACAGTTACAGCGGAGAGTAATTAATCACAGGTGTGGGGGTGTTCAGTCAGTCGGGGGGGGGGGCACCTCTGTGTAGAATTTAGCAGGGTGACAGCTGAGGGGAAAATGCTGTTCCTGAACCTGCTGGTTCTGGAGTGAAGGGACCTGTAGCGCCTCCTGGAGCGGAGGAGGGTAAACAGATAATATATGATCTTTTAACGTTCTGTTGCCGAGATTTACATGAGAAGATCGATAGTCTTCTGTCAGCACCTGCCAAACTTAGCTGACATGTCTGAGGCTGAACATCAAGTATTCTGGGATTTCCAATCCCCAAAATGGTAATTTGAGGAATTTGTTGTTTTATCTTTACACTTGTAGTGATTAAACATATGAGATGTTATTAAATCTCAGCTCTCAACTAGAATAAATCTAGTTCATATAAGCTGCAGGTTGGTTATTTGCAAAAAATAAGAATAAGAATAATCTGTTCAATTAAGAATGAAAATGGCTGGAGCACACCAAATATCACATCCCACATCACCTAAGATATTTATGGAGTAAAGTTTGTCATTAATATACCATTATAAATCCATAATCCTACTTCTGATAATTACAGATAAGGCACCACACATGCATGGTGTACCCACAAAGTGGATTTAATTATTTTAGACACTCAGTTACTTCTTTCTCACATTCTCCTTAGATTTGTTGTATCTTCCAAGCTGGAGCAAATCAGTGTGACAGTGATAATGCGCAACAAGGAAATAGACATTGCAGCTGGAGACATGCGCCTGGTCATCTTAGTTCATGAGAAGAATGGTGAAAAATTCCTTTGGCCAGTTTTAAGACAGCATCCCTTGACCAACAACACTGAAGGACTTTTAGGTGAGTGAAACAGCTGAAATCTTTTTGTATTAATGCTGCATCCATTTCTTGGGAAATACATGCTGCATTAGCTCATATCAGGTTAACAGTGTAATCAAAGTTGCACCCAGTGGTAGTGTTTTCTGTGTAAATGCCTTCTTGCTGTATTGGTTTTCAGTGTCAGTCATGGTTTCCTCTTTCACTCACTTTTCCAGCTTTAAAGCCAGCAGTTTATGAGGAGGTACAGCAAGTTCCTGTCACAAAGCTAAAGATCAAAAGCCAGGACATAGATGTTACTAGGTACATTTTTGTATTTATGTTTTCATTTTCACCATTCAAAAATTATTTTTTAAAAGATTTTTATCATTACTCCAAAGCACAAAAATATATGTAACTTTATTTTATTTGTCTTTTTGTAGTGACAGCACTGTTGACTATACCGTTGCCTCCTCACCCACAATGAACTGCTGGCTTATGTCTGCTGAGTCTGCCCTGCAAAGACCGCTGGACGATTTTTACGTTGCACAACTGTGAACTATGTCGAACATTTGTATATCATGGAAAATGTCATTTCACTCATTCTACTAGTTTCACCAATGTTGCAAAGACAAAATATCTCCATGTATCTTTCACTTTAATTTGTCAAAACTGTGGCCTATCACAAATGAAAAGATTGTCGTGGGAACAACATTCTGTTGAAGCGCATAGGTTTGACTGTCAATGTCAACATTAAAGTTCACAAAACTGCTGAAAAATACTGCTTTGGCAGAGTCTTTTGTATGTGTAGGTATTTGTTTTTGTTGGTGAAAGAGGGCAAAGAGAAAGTAGAGTTTGCCCTGATACCGTCCTTGTTTGAGTTCAAAGGGCAGTTTCAGTTGCCTTAGTTGCACTCTGGTAGAATGCATCATGGGGAGAACTGTGGTGCAAATCACCCTGTTTGGGCTATTGCTGGTTTTGGCCTCCACACTGACAACCAAGGTAAAGTCACTATACATAAAGGGCAACAGCACTACTTCAAGGGAACAGATTCTTTTTTGTTTTGTCTTTTTTTTAAAACCACTGCTAATTAAGTTTCATAGATAACAGAAATCTCAGGTGTGTCCCTAAATATTTTGTGTTTCAGCATATTTCTGTAAGTTGCAACACTGGACTAGTGTAGTGTTGAAGGTCCTCTTGATTCCCCTACATTCAGGTTCATTTCAGGTTCTTCATGTGTCGTGTCTGCTTGCATAACACATGTTGTGGAGCCATAAATCTATTTACTCGTACCTCAATTTAGAAACAAAAACAGTAAGCTGAAGTCTCTAACCAGCAAATATATAAAGCAAATGTAAAGACATTCCAATACATAAGGTGAACAATTCCTACTCATGTATTTTTTTGTATGTTTATCCTGGCTCTGGATCAAAGTCACAGGGATCTAGGGGCAACAGTCCCTGATGACATTCTTCTAAAAAATAAAAGATGTATGTACATATTTTTTTTATTTAATGTTTTCATTTCTTTGCAGTAAACAAAAATGAAATAAGCAAATGTAACCATTAAGAAGAACACAGAGCACGCAAGCTATCTGAATTTCCAGCAGAATTTTAAAACATACAGAAACTCTGTAAAATAGAGACAGAGCAACAGAAAAGCTACTGACACAAATGAGAAGGGCACACAGGTACACAGAGCAGGTCTGGTTTGAGAGGAGTGGTAGACATCCAGTACGGTAAAATGCCACTAGCTGGGAATCACTTAGTCTAAATCTCAAGGGGTTCTTGTTTAAGTTTGGAACAGAGAAAATCTGCTCACACAAATACGTGGAGCCAAACAAGCTTAACATTTTCTTTGCAACTGTTAGCATCTCTGGAAACTTGACCTCATGCAGCTGCTCATGAAAAGGCAGAAGAGATGCTGGTGTCGGGTGTCACTGTCACACTGAAGCTCAGTCATCTCCAGCTGCAGGTGAGGTGAAGCGTCAACAGGGTCAAACAGCAAGATATTCTTTTCGATAGCAGCAAAATCCAGAAAAAGAGGTTGTTTAATTCCCCAGTGAGGGATGTGATGACTTCTGCATACCACTTCAGCAGAGATGTCCTGGGGTTGCTTTGCTTTTCAGTACAGTCACTGTCTGATAGCTTATCATATGTATTAACATGGTTTGTCTGATAGTGTCTCTTCACGTTATGTTCCTCAAAGACGGGAAGCAGGCTCATGGCAAATCAGGCAAATATTTTGGTTTTCAGTGAAAAATAAATTGTAATTTCCTCCTTTCCTGGAAGCAGTGGCCTTCATTATCAATTTTCATTTTTCTGCTTGCTGTAGCCATAACAATTGAAGGATCAGAGCAAATTTAATTAGACCATTTAAATCATTAAGGCCATATTTCTTCTTCAGCTCCTCAGCAGAGACGGACACACTTTTCTTCTTTTCCCAACCCTTCCTTTTTCACCCTGCTTTGCTGCTTTAGAGCCTCTCTTCACACAGCTTCCAAACTGGAATTTATAATTATGGATCTGGTCAGTTGGTTTCTCAACACCATTGTTTTGATCAAAATTTCACCATGGGGAAAGATTGGGGAAAGGAGAACCCTATTTCCTCTTATCCGATTGACATTCCAGCTGGCTACGTTATGGATTCCTGTGTGGGTGGAAGATGACGTGCCTGACCGTACTGGCGATGGAGGACATACACATTTGGCTTATTGACACTAGGATTTCTCTGAATTGGACCTGGAGATACCTGGCTTGTTGTTACAATTCGGGAAGTCTGGGTAGCTGTCTGGGCCTTGGTAAGGCTGCTTATGATGGGAATGCAGAAAATGTACAAATTCAGGCTCAGTATATCTGGAGCTTATTCGGAGGGATTAGATCATGGAGACATATCTGTTTCTGCATGGCAAAGGAACACTGGAAACCATTCCAGTCCGAGCTGAAGGCCACCACCTGAAGACGTCAACAGGACCGCATCATCCACAAAAACAAGCAGAGATGAGATTCTGAAGCCACCAGGGCAGAAGCCTTCCACCACTTGGATATGCCTAGAAATTCTGTCCATAAAAATTATGAACAGAATTGGTGACAAAGGGCAGCACCCACATGAAATGAGTCCAACATATTGCCGACAATACAGACCAATCTCTCACTGCGGCTGTACAGGGACCAAATATCCCACAACAATGGACCAAATACCCCATACTCTCGCAGTGCGTGTGTGTGTGTGTGTGTGTGTGTGTGTGTGTGTGTGTGTGTGTGTGTGTGTGTGTGTGTGTGTGTGTGTGTGGGTGTTTTTACATTTCTTCTTCTGACTACCAAACCATTCTGGAGGACCATGTGCATCCAATGGTTCAAACATTTGTATCCTGAAGGCAGTGCCGTGTATCAGGATGACAATGCATCAATACACACAGCAGTGAAAGATTGGTTTGATGAACATGAAAGTGAAGTTCAACATCTCCCATGGCCTGCACAGTCACCAGATCTAAATATTATTGAGCCACTGTCTCTCTGTTTAACGCTGTGTGATGTAACTTGTCAGAGAGGACCTGTGAATATCTGTCCTCAGCTCTCAGCTCCCCGTCCTGCAGTGTGAGAGAGCTGAACTTGAGTAACAACAACCTGGGCGTGTGTGTGAGAGAGTAAGAAAGTGTGAATGTCTTTGTCATATTATGTACTTAATAATGAGGGCAGAAAACCGCAACACCGCCCCCCAGAAGCCAGACGTAGATAGAAAAAGACACAGGAGACCAAGAGCATTGAAGACCCAAGGCCACACATTCTACCCCTGCAG